>PVIY010011552.1:0-64920 GCA_004026745.1 Myrmecophaga tridactyla
CAAATCTATACTTTGACTAGTGCATCTCCTAATATAACTTATGTAGATAGTTGATTGAACACCTTAAGTACATGGAACTTTGTATAGGACATGAGATTTTGTTGGTTTGTCCAGGTGATGCCCTGCTGAATCCCAGAGTGATTTGATCAGTGAGTGGAAAAGTATTTGCAAAGTCCCCTTCAGGGAATGGTGAGAACAGGGGAAAACTCAACTTCCCCAAGTTGAATTCTTGATATTCTCACAAGCAGTGTGGACGACCAAAGCTACAGGCTGAGCCCCCAGTCTTGGGGTTTGTTCATATGAAACTTAACCCCACAGGGGATAGGTCAAGCCTACTTAAAATTAGGCCTAAGAGTCACCCCCAAGAGAACCTCTTTTGTTGCTCAGATGTGGCCTCTCTCTCCAGCCAACACAGCAAGCAGACTCACCACCCTCCCCCTGTCTACGTGGGACATGACTACCAGGGGTGTGGATCTTCCTGGCAACGTGGAACAGAAATCCCAGAATGAGCTGGGACTCAGCATCAAGGGATTGAGAAAAACCCTAGAATGAGCTGAGACCCAGCATCAAGGGATTGAGAAAACCTTCTCGATCAAAAGGGGGAAGAGTGAAATGAGACGAAGTGTCAATGGCTGAGAGATTCCAAACAGAGCCGAGAGGTTATCCTGGAGGTTATTTTTACGCATTAAGTAGATATCACTTTGTTAACCAAGATGTAGTGGAGAGGCTGGAGGGAACTGCCTGAAAATGTAGAGCTGTGTTCCAGTAGCCATGTTTCTTGATGATGACTATATAATGATATAGCTTTCACAATGTGACTGTGTGATTGTGAAAACCTTGTGTCTGATGCTCCTTTTATCTACCTTGTCAACAGATGAGTAGAACATATGGAATAAAAATAAATAATAGGGGGAACAAATGTTAAAATAAATTTAGTTCGAAATGCTAGTGATCGATGAAAGGGAGGGGTAAGAGGTATGGTATGTAAAATTTTTTTTCTGTTTTTGTTTTATTTTTCTGTTGTCTTTTTCTTTCTTTTTCTGAATTGATGCAAATGTTCTGGGAAATGATCATGATGATGAATATGCAACTATGTGATGATATTGTGAATTGCTGAGTGTATGTGTTGGGAATGTTTGTGTTTCTTTCTTGTATTTTTTTTTAATTAATAAAAAATTTTTAAAAAATGTTGAGGAAAAAAAAAATAAATTCAGGGAGCAAAACATGACCTAGCACGAAAAAAAAGCAGGAAATAGCATTTATTCAGTAGTCACAATTTTCTCTTTAAATCCTTACAAAATCCATAATAGGAAAAAGCCAAGCCATTACCTTTGTCATACAGAGAAATTGCCAGTAATTGCACACATCTAGCAAATGGAGCAAATGGTTTTGAGCTCATTTTCCTTCACATTCCTAAGCCTATGGTCCTTAGACTATATAACCCTGCAAGGTGTCCCTGATGTGAGGGACTTCCCCATAATACAATCTCACCAAAGTCTGCAGTGCTACTCAAGTAGTTTATATGGTAGTGAGATGTAGACAAGGTGAAGCAGACCCTGCCAGGCTGCCTTTCCAGAGGTCAGAGAGCTGGGAATAAGAGGCTCTAAGGATGGCAGATGCCTTGAGGAATAAAGCAAGTCATTAAAGCTAATAGGTGGTTACTTTAGGAAGATTAGGATACCATAGAAAGGCTGTTCCTTATAGTATCAGAATTCTTTCAAACTTTGTATTATAATAACCTTGGGGGAAGCTCATTTTGTCATAGACTCTGATGTATTTTCCATACCCGCCCCTACCTCCTAAATGCCTGAACAGTATGAATAAACTAATGTATATATTTCATATGTTTTGATGGATATCACTACAAACTTATTATAAGATAGAGAAAACTCTCTGCCCAAATGACTGGTTATTGCTTGAGCTTTTGCCAGCAAATAAACCAATGAAAGCTTAACTATCGAGATCTGATACTAATGTTTCCCAAGCTGTTAGCAAACCCAGGTGGAAAGTAAACCATATGCTTAGTGACCATGGAGTAGGGGCAAAGATGAGTTCACAGGAAACACCCATGCCTGAGGCAGACATCTCCCGTGAAAGGTGTCTGCAGCATGAGCTCCAGGCTTTGGCCTGATGGTCTGGGCAGCCCTATCCCTAAACAATCCCATTTCCTGGTGGTTGAGAGGCTTCTGGCCCTTCTCAAGCCCCCACCTTAATTTTCTTCAGGTAACCTCCACCCTCTCAAAGTTAACTCATGTAAGTATTCACTCTTAGAACACTGTGTCTGTTACACCAGTGAAATTCTGACCAGATCGCCGTCCCTAAGTCCCTCCTACACAAACTCTGAACCCTCTGCATGGTTATTCATTCAACAAATATTTACTGAGTGGCTACTAAGTAGCAGGTGCTGGGGCTACAGCAGTGAAGAAAACAAGTATCTAACATTTTGGAGTTTATATTAGTGTGAGAAGAGACAGATGGTAAATAAATACGTCAGATGGGACGGGGACAGGGAGAAAGGAGTGCTGAGCAGAGAAGCAAGGGTGCGGGTGTTAAATGTCAGAGAAAGCCTCACCGAGAAAATGACATTTTGGCAAAGACCTACGGGAAGTGAGGAATTGAGAGGTGGCATCTAGTGGAACAGCACCCCAGATAAAGGAGGAAGAAAACGCAAAAGACTTGAGCTGGGATATTGTGTTTAAGAAAGAAGAGGCCAGTGTGATTGTAATAACATAAGTGTTAGGAAGTAAGATGGAAGTAAGACACACTAAAGACTTTTGATTTCCTCTAAGGAAGATGGGTCGATATTGAAAAGTTTCAAGTCGATGAATTTGTCTTTCTCAGAAAAATATAGCAGATGTAGTTATGTAGGTATAAGGTGATTTGGTATAGAATATATAAGTGAAGAGTAATTGTATGAAACCTCCTCATTACAACTAGCTGGAATGTTGTAACTAAGAAAAAGGGAAGCTTACCTTGAACTTCAGAAACCAATCTGTCTCAGGTAAAGATAAGCAGTATTTATTGACTGAAGCATTTTAAGGAACGTATAAAAGAGTTCATTTCATCTATGGCAGCTTAATTGACTTAAATAGTGACTAGATATTTGAGAGGATTAACTAGTTTTCTGGGGTATTACTTGGGGTGATTGAGAGGAACATAGTTAAGCATCTGTTGGGGGTGTACAAGACTCATGCTTTTGCTACAGAGTTGGATTAGATGAAATTCTTTGTTAAGAATGCAAAAGTAATGACATTATTTTTTCAGTAAGGATCTGAAAGTTGGGACTGGGTTCAGTGTGGAGGGACTAAGTCACAGTCTATCAAAGGATATAAATATAGGCAGAGGGTTTTTAATTTTTCTTGATGTTTTTAAAGCGCTTGGTAGTTTTTTCTATTTAACGTCTAAGCTTTCATTTTTTCTTTTACTATTATTACTATTAATATTACTATCACTTTAATTATTTTGGCACATTTAGTTTCTGACTTCAGAATCTTGCCAGATCTCTGCTAGTTGGTGCCCCTGAACTTTGAGGGTTACACTCAACTTCAATGCTAAAATTTTAGAAAGTGTTTCAGTCACATTTTCTTAACCTATTCCATGGCCACCTGAGGAAAAAAAATCACCTACATTACTTGTGGACTGTTGTACCCTTTAGTGTAAGTGCAGAAAGACTGGAACAAATCAAACATCTAATTTTTTAAGAGCAGGTACTATCTGAAAAATGGTTAGGACAGTAATTTACCTAAGCTTTGTAGGATTCCTCTGAGAATTAGTTCAGCAAATGCACTTAAAACACCTAGCTCATTCGCCCAGCATATAGAAAGTTCTTAGGTATATGTTAGCAATTGTATGATAATTCCTTGTGATCGGTACAGTCTCACTCTAAAAGTGAAGAAACAAGTAAGAAGTGGCATAATGGCCCCAAGTCATAAATAGGCAGGACTAAAGCTTCAGTCCTCACCCCTATCCCCACCCCATGCTCTCCACTCACATTTGTAGGGCTGAGAAAGGCATAGGCTATGGAATCCAAAGAGGACAAAAAATGCCAGTTCCTCCAAAGCCCCGAAGGCAGGATGCCCTGTCTGCACACTGCACTCGGAAGCCTGAGCCCTCTTACGAGCATGAGCATACCTACCCAGCAACAAACTTTTGGAAGAACTTGTTTTAATAGTTTCTCCTCACAACATATGGGCAATCCCAGAGCAACTCCATCCCCATGTTTCCACTTCCTATGAACACACTAGCTGCTGAATTTACCAAGAACCTAGACTATTCATCACTGATTTAGATGAAGGGATACAAGCTTTCATGAAAGAGGTGGTATTCAAAAATTTCCCCAAAGGACTTTCCCAGAAAAGATGCCTAAAATATAAGCCTTAAGATTAGTGGTTGGTTAAGTCTCCAACCCATCACAAGAGTATGCTGTGCAGGTACTGAGGGGAAGAGTCAAAAAGCTAAAAATTATTTTCTTGGTAGAAAAACTGAAGGGTTGCTTTTATAGCTCTAAACTTAATCAATTAATTTGAGTTTAACTCCAGAAAGGGCTGAACTAGCACCTAAAAAGCTGGAAAGAGAAAGACACATACACATCCAGGTGTGGATTTTTATTTTCACAAAGACACAACAATGCCTTCCCACATACAAGTATTTACAAAACCCAACTGATTCACCAATCTAGAACCTGGTTCTTCCACTTCTCAACATAGTTGGGAACATGGAAAATATCAGCACTCACACAATTCCCAGAGGTGGAATTTATCCATCAAACAGTGCAGGCATCTAAAAGTGCACTTACCTGCACAACTCAGTCTAAGGGCCTCAGTGAGACGAACCTCACAGCCAAGGTTTGGTTAATCTATTATTTGGTTCCATCACATGCAAACCTGAACAAGTGTGTCGTCGCTACTAAACTGAGAATCGGTTCTCATTTTACAATTAAAAAGGTTCTCAACACTTTAGCAACTATACAGAATATGAAGGTTTATTTCAAAAAAGAGTACATTTTTTAAACCAGGATACACAGATGCACTTAATGTAACAGTACCTTCTGCAAAAATAGGTTACATAATACTCAGAAATGCAAGGAACAATCTTATTTTCTAAAAATTAGCAGACTTTTTAAGCTTATTCAGCCTTCAACATGGAGGCTGAAAATGCTTGGTGACAAGAAGTAATTCTAGAGCCTGACATCACAGAGCTAATGCTGCAAATTAAACAACTACTACACAGCTGCAAACTACTCTTTATATTCACACAGCATTAAACAAAATGGTTTCAATCCCAATCTTTTCAAATGTGTCTTGGTGCTGCAAGAAAAAAAGTTGAATGATAGACAAAACTATTAAAAGTTACAACAGAACTATTTAAACATCTTCTCCAAAATTGAGAAAAGCAATCATGTTAAATTTTAAAAAAGAAAAAAAAAAAAAAAAGAAAAGAAAACTCTGACAGAACTCTCAAGGCAAGTCGGAGAGGTCCTCTTCATAAGTAGTCAAGTAAAAGTTTACAGGAGATTTCAATAAATTATCTTGAAACCATGGCAGAGCAGCTCATTTTCAGAATCGTCGTGGAGGTCCACCCTTAAATGGCTTAAATCCGGAGCCACTTCCTCTTGGCATGGAATTGCCACCGATTTGTACAATTCTGTTAATTGGGGATGCATTACTGAAAAAGATTTTTTTTCAAAGTGTCAGAGAACAAAAGAATTAATAATTATAGTAATGCCTATACAGTGCTTACCATTTACCACACATTGCTTTCGTACTTTACGTATACTCAGTCATTTCTTCCTTTCAATAGTCCTGTGAGGTATATATTATTATTAACCCCACTCTATTGATGAAGAAACTGAGATCTGCAGGCCTAGTAATTTGTCCAACGTCACAGAGCTAAGAAATGGTGGAGTGGAGATTAGAATTTAGGGAGCCTGGCTCCAGAGCCCCTACCTCTTAAGAAGTCACTTAATGCTGCACACATGAATGGACAGTGGTTCTTAAAGTGTGGTCTCCAGATCATCAGCAGCATCACCAGGAACTTGTTAGAAATGAAAATTCTCAGCTCCCACCTGACACCCACTGAACTCCTGAAGGAGGAAGGGCAATACAAGATTGCCCCTTAGCAATCTTGTATTTTAATTTAACAAGGCTTCTAGGTGATCCTGATGTACATCGAAGTCTGAGAACATAAGCTAGAGGAAATCATTTAAGAAATATTATGGAATCTCTACATACAACAGAATACAGTAGGTACTAGTGAGTGATACACAAAAAAACAGACCCACCCAAGAGAACTTCAAAGTGAAATGGTTTATGTAGAATAAAACCAGACTAATGAAAAGTCAGAATGCCAGATTGAGGAATTTGGATTTGAACCTGGGAACCAGAGAAACTGCTTGCAGTTTTGGGGAATGTAAATAGTATGATAAAATGAATATTCCATCTGTAAATTTAGAAATAGTGTGAATAATGGAACAGGAAAATAGACTAATTTGGAAAGACCAGACAGAAGCTGAAATAGAAAAGAAGAAACAACTATTAAAACTGTTTAACAAAACTGAACTGCACTTAGAAATTTATGTTAGGAACGAAGAAAGATGATGATCAAGGTGTGGCCCAGATTTTCCCAGGCTGGGTGAGAACGGTGGCGGCACTAATACATTTTTAAAAACTGGACACAACAAAGGGAATATGAAAGCTTAAAACAGAAGAGGAATTAGTCTGCCTGTGTCCTTGAATTTATGGAGCCAGAAAGGCATTTAATATGGAGATGGACAATAGAGTGAATAATAAACAGCAGTGCCTAAAGTTTAACCATTTGAAGGAGTCTGCAAAAAAATAAAAAATGTAGAAAGAAATTATGGTGCCTTGGAAAACAGAAGAGTATTTCAAAAAGAGGAAAAGCCAGTGAGAACACTGCTTCACCACTAAGATGGCTGAGAACTAAGAAAATAAAGGAATCTATGTTTAAGAAAAAAGTCAGCTGTGACCTTTAAAAATCAAAGACAGAATGAGTGATAGGGCTATGAAGGCACAAGCATAATAAACATTAATTTAAATTTGATGGTAGAAGTGATTAGAAGAATCACTGAGCCAAGCCAGTATCTCTTCTAAGAGGGGGATGGGGAAGAAAGATATGAAGAGAAGCCAAAATTGACTGGCTGAAAGGGCCAAATGCATGCTGGTGTGAAGAGAAAATAAAGCCCCCCAAGAAGATAATTACCTGTTAGTATATGAACAGGCTTTGGGTTAAATGCCCAAAAGTTTTGCTAGAGTTACATGAAAAGGGAGAAAACAAAACATTCTTTTAGATTCTTCTTCCTTTCTAAGAATTTTAGGAATGATGGGTAGCAAACAAGAAGATGGCTCTAATGTGAGGTTAATAATGTTCAATATTTACTGCATTCCGAAACACACATTTATTCAACCTATATCTAGATCTATATGCCAGAATGCCAATCAATTAACTTACAATGAGGAACACAAACCAGCAAATTAACATCAGCTTGCCTGCATATTATCTCCTGGAAATTTTGAGTTAATATAGGGAAATGTTCACCTTATGTGTGAGACTCTAGTGCATCTCCTAATATAACTTATGTAGATAGCTTGGTCGAACACCACAGGTACTTGGAATCTTGGGTAGGACATGAGATTTTGTTGGTTTGTCCAGAGTGATGCCCCGATGAATCCCAGAGTGATTCGATCAGTGAGTGGAAAAGTATTTGCACAGTCCCCTTCAGGGAATGGTGAGAATGGGGAGAAATTCAAATTTCCCAAGTTGAATTCTTGATATTCTCACAAGCAGTGTGGACAACCAAAGCTATAGGGCCAGCCCCCAGTCTTGAGGTTTGTGCATATGAAACTTAACCCCACAAAGGATAGGTCAAGCCTACTTAAAATTTAGACTGAAGAGTCACCCCCAAGAGAGCCTCTTTTGTTGCTCAGATGTGGCCTCTCTTTCCAGCCAACACAACAAGCAAACTCACCACCCTCCCCCTGTCTACGTGGGACATGACTCCCAGGGGTGTGGACCTTCCTGGCAACGTGGGACAGAAATCCCAGAATGAGCTGGGACTCAGCATCAAGGGATTGAGAAAAACCCTAGAATGAGCTGAGACCCAGCATCAAGGGATTGAGAAAACCTTCTCCATCAAAAGGGGGAAGAGTGAAATGAGACGAAGTGTCAATGGCTGAGAGATTCCAAACAGAGTGGAGAGGTTATCTTGGAGGTTATTTTTACGCATTAAGTAGACATCACTTTGTTAACCAAGATGTAGTGGAGAGGCTGGAGGGAACTGCCTGAAAATGTAGAGCCATGTCCCAGTAGCCATGTTTCTTGATGATGACTGAATAATGATATAGCTTTCACAATGTGACTGTGTGACTGTGAAAACCTTGTGTCTGATGCTGCTTTTATCTACCTTGTCAACAGACGAGTAGAACATATGGAATAAGAATAAATAACAGGGGGAAAAATGTTAAAATAAATTTAGTTTGAAATGCTAGTGATAAATGAAAGCGAGGGGTAAGGGGTATGGTATGTATAATTTTTTTTTTCTGTTTTTGTTTTATTTCTTTTTCTGTTGTCTTTTTATTTCTTTTTCTGAATTGATGCAAATGTTCTAAGATGATGAATATGCAACTAAGTGATGATATCGTGAATCACTGATTATATATGTAGAACGGAATGATCACATTAATGTTTTAGTTAGTTTGTTGTTAATTTTTTTTAAATTAATAAATAAATAAGTTTAAATATATATATATAGGGAAATGTTGGGGCAAACCTAAGGCTGTTGCTAGTTGCAATCTAATCCCCCAGAAACTAATACTTCACAGAAACGATAATGACGTATCAGGAAAAGATAAAGATTTGGTTGTATATTGGCACCAAAGTGTTAACTGACTGGCTACTTACCTTGCATGTTGGGTTATCATGCCTGCTCCTGCCCGGCCATCACCCATTCGCCTTGCATCGTGATATCCAGGACCCTGAGAAGGTGGATGCCACTCTTTTCTTGGTCCACTTGTGTCCCGTCCATGGCGTTCAACCACATGTCGTTCTTCAGGATAGTGCTAAAGAATGCCACATTAAAAGAAAAGTCATGACACTCTCAGTCTAACGCCAATTTTTTTTTTTTGCAAATGTGCTTTTAATACAGGGAACCAAATTAATAAGATGTCTTAAACAGAGGATGAGCAATGCAACAGCATATGAAAAGGGTTCCCATCTATTCTGTAAAAATAATAAAAGTATTTAAAAAGTAAAAAGCGACTCAGGCTTCACAGTGGGGTATAGGGGAAATGATACAGCACTGTAATTTCTATTTCTATAACCTTCTAGCACTCATGTACTTTTTGACCCTTGAGTATTTCAAATACCTGGATCTATATGTAGATAAGGAAACATAATCAGAAGTTAAAATCTTAAGACAAATGAAGGTGAGCTATATCATCAACCCATTTAGGATAACAAGCAAACAGCACATAGAAACAATTGCTATCAAATTATTTTACACAGTATTACACAGTACTATGGCTCATTCAGAACTCTGCAAAACAGGTTAGTCAACACACAGAAACAAAAAATTATAGAACTTAGGATCCAAGGAAAGAGTCCAGAGTTGTGATACACAGCCTACAGAAAATAAAGCTGCAAGTACCCTACAGAGAAGCTGAGATATAAGACTGGCAAAATAAATACTGACTAATATTACAAAAGTGATGAGAATTTTCAAGAGAGAACAGGACACAGGTTCGCCTGCCTGCTCAGGAAACACTTTCTGAACCGCTATCCGAATGCAAGGAGCTATCTATGAGACTTTCTTCAGTTTTACTCTAAATAAGGCTGAATATCTGGATTATACATTCAGTCTTAAAAGTTTTGTTCAGAATTTGTTTTTCAGTTACCATTACTGCAAAACACCTATTTATACGGCTCACCAATGGAGCTACTAAAACTTTGACTTTTTGGTTTTTAAACAACAGGTCCTTGGTCAGCAATGTGCCCAAACTTTCTCCCATAAGTGGAACCAAGGTCAGCACCCTGTGTTTGAAACACAAAGCCCTGGCTGAAGACTGCTGTTCCAATTCACCCATGGATAGTGGCCCACTGACAGGAAGTATTAAAGCAAACAAACAAGAATCATGCAAGGCATTTGGTCTACACACTCGGCCAAGAGTGGGGAGCATGGCTTAGTGCCTAAAGCCAGGCTGCAGAGGGTCAGGGTTCAAATCCTACTCCACCACATGAGCAAATTACTTAAACTCTCTAAACCTCAGTTTCCTCATCTGTAAAATGGGGATGGTGCTTATACTAATATTTGATTTGTTGGCAGGATTAAATGGAAAAAAAAAACACAGAAAAATGCTAAAAAAATAAAGTTTTGTTCAGGATTATCAGCTCAATGAACTGACTTAATGGACATTTCTACTTAAAAGAAATATTAGCACTTATAATGCCATCAGGACCAAATCTGTTTCCTAAATACTCTGAATGAAATAAAACGTGAGAGAACAGATACACACACAAACTTCAGGACTCTTTTTTGTATTCAGAGTATTTTTAAATTAGATAAAAAATTTTGGGGAAGAAGTATATAGGCCGGGAATAAAACTTGGGTGTCCAGCATGGCAGGTGAGCTAATAAAAGACTTTTGGCTTGAGTTGCTAAGATATGTGATTAGTTTCCTATGTCTTAGGTTCGTTGACTTACAAAATATTCAAGTCAATAAAGCGTCACAAGAGTTAAAAAGCAATTATAATATATAAAATATTCCATTCCCCTCCTTTAAAAATAAGAAATAAAAAAGACAAAAGTCCTATTTCAGAACCATACTTTAAGCTAGTTAATGAAGTGGGAGAGAAAAGAGATTGCTAAAAAAGGGAAATACAAAAACAGATCAAAGATTTCCCATCCAGTTTGAAATCCTGAATTTCTTAAAAAAAGAAAAATCAAAATAAAACCTAGGGAGGCTTGTCTATTAAATATAACAATTCTCAAATTTCAGCACAGAGTTGAATAAAAATGCAAGTCTTTCAGGGATATTATCCTACTTCTTTGGATTACTGATGTTCAATTACTAACAGTAAAATATGAGAAATATAAAGATCTTTTTACAAGAAACTGGCCTCCGAGTCATTTTACTCTAACTAAACTAGACCACATCAGAATGATACTATATAGAGCGTATATCATAAGTAATTTACATTTATTTCTAAAGATTTGACAATAAACACTCATAAGCACTTACTTGTGCCCCACTTCCTCGGTCTGTGATCACTCCTCTGTCTCCTTCTCTGTTTCCATAGCCTGCAGCACTGCTGCGATTCCCGGGGGGGGCACCTCTCACACTGTGCCCTGACACTTCCCTCCCAGATCGTTCTGGCCTTTCAACTCTGTTAAACAAAACACAAAAACATACATGATCGAAATTTTTTGCATTTGTTTTAACCTAAGTGCATTATATCCCTCTAGCTGGGAACTGAAACCCACACAAATACCTTGTTTCCCGTTTGTCGGCAGATATGCCTCCTTCACTTTTCCAGGTGGTCGGTCTAGGCGGATTGGGTCCTGCTTCTCGAGGATGTCTAGGGTGGGCGATATCAGGCCTGTCATGAATGATCACAGTTCTCCTCTCATCTCGTTCTCCACGGACTTCTCGCCTGTCTGTTTCTCGAAGTTCATTTCTTGGTGGTGGGGGCTCATTTCTTCTGGAATCACTGAAGTTTTTGGGATACCTCTCAAAGCCTGCGTCTTCTCTTCGTGCTGTAGGACGTGCCTTTTTCCCTTCACTTTGACCAACAAAGCGTTCCCGCCTATTGATTAGGCAAAACAAAGAACACAGGTCCTAAAGAAGCACTTTTTTGCCTTTATTCTTCTTGACTTCAATTGCATAACCTACAATGATAATGCCTCCCTTAAAAATTAACTTAAAGCAAACCCACTATAAAAGCGACAATTATTGATTATAACCTTTATTGATTACTGATTATCATATACTTTTAAATTGAACAACATATCTGACATGAAGGTTAAGACTGGTTTTATAGGATGCAGGGGGAATTATATTAATCAAGTCACTAACAACCAAAGAATGGTGAAGCACATCCAAATCTAAAAGTGTCCACCTACAGCATGCCTATATTTTGTCACTACTCCAGCTCAGTCTTAAAGATAAGCTAAAATCAGTTTTAAAGATAAGAAGGTAAAGTCAACCTACTTACCCATCGTTATGGTTGCCTATTATATAGCTCATTTCAAATACTAAATCACATTCCCATTAACAAAAACAAAACAAATATACAGATTTCCTCTGAACATTCTGTCTGACCGGTACTTCTTAAGGTTATAACATAGAACCAAATTATCACTAGCAAGGCTCAAAAAATAAATACAACAATTTTCAACACATCTATCTACCTTTCAAAAGATGAGGACTGCACTGCTGAACTCTCAGGAAACCTGCCCCTCTCTCGGTGATCAAAGTCATTAAATCTGTTCTGTTGGCGAGAGTAGTCAGACCCATGGCTGAATCGTGCATCTGTATCTAGAGACAACTTTTTATTCTCGTTCCAGTAAGGGTCATCTCGCCTTGAAGAGAAATATTTGCTCATTTATATAAATGAGTTTTACAATAATCAAACAACATTTACTTGGAGTCGTACATACCACGTTACAAACTGTGGAGACATGACCCATTCAGTTAAGAGTACAAAGAATTGCTAACTAACATAAATCCAGATAGTGTTAGAACAATTTAACAGGAGAGGAAATGCTGACAAATTGCCTGTTTCTAAATTATTAAATGGAAAAAAACATAAAATACGTGATACCATTTTATATAAAATTCTAACCAGTAGTCCACAACCTTTTTAGTTATACTTAACTTTGGAGAGGTAAGCCCAACTAGGATTTATTCATTCCACCTATTTCTCAAAACAATCAACTAAATCTCATAGAACTTATATTAAAGAAATTAAATGAATGTATTTATTTTTAAAATCTAGTACGAAGCATGGAAGCAAAACACAACAGAATCTATAATTTAGCTTTCCCAAGTTTATGACTTCCATTTTTGTACTATCTACACTAATCTACAGAAACTTTGAAAACATACCCAAGTTTGAAAACTGTCACTGAAATCTACTTTGACTGTGCATTTTCAGTCATAATGGGGGGAAAAAAACGGCATTAGGAAGGAAAAGGGGAAAGGAGCAGATTCTTTCTAGATGTGTGACAACGCACTGGGTCCACCCAAGGACCACAATTCTTCCCAGCCCTGTTTCTTGTGACCTTTTATTCCAGTGACAGGAGCCTATACTTTGTAACTCTCCAGGCAGCCTTAGCTTAAAGGGAGTAAGACAGCAAGTGTAACTGTTAAAGGAAGAAAGCAAGCAACTACCTATGATCTACATCACGTGGCCGTTTCAAAGAATTCCTTTTTTCTTGTTCATAACGAAGCTGCTGCTGTTGCCGTCTGAGTTCTTCTCGTTCTCGAGCAATACGTTCGGCTTCCTTACGACGTTCCTTCAGACAACACAGAAGGAAGCACCATCCAATGCAAAATGAAAATATAAGGTAAGTATACATGCCACCTTGTTTTAATCCTGTCATTAAGAAGCCATGATAGCCAAGTACCAGGCAAAATATAAACCTGGGACAAATAAATAAATGAATTTGATTTTCACAATTTAGACTATGGCTATTGTTCTACAACAATAAAACAGGTACTGGGTAGTAAAAGCTGGTTAAGTATTTGGGAATGTGGTCTTCAGTTTAATCATCTAACTTTTACAAAAGTGCCTAAAGGGAATTAGCAATGTTCTTATATGGAGACAAAGTGCCTTGAAACTCTGTATTGCAATTCTGCAGAGAGAGGCATTATTTCCTTCCGGCCTTGGGGAATCACCCCCACTATAAAACGTAAGGAAACAGTTTATTTTATTTTTTTTTTCTAATATCCAGATTAGTGACAGAGCCTGGATTACAGCTACTCTGTACTCACAGTCCTATGCTCAGACTATTAGGCTGCCATGATATTGTGCTAGGGTTACTACCAGTTAGCTAGAACAAAATCATTACTAAATGTATTTGTATCGAGCACCTAATTCCTTGTTATCTTTCAGGGACACTTAATAAATGCTTATTAGCTGAACTCATTCTATCGAAGCTTTACAACAAGTAAAGCAAATTTTAGGACAAATATCACAGAGTTTGAAAAAGGTCAGTTATTTAAGATGAAAAGATTTTCTGACTGCACCTGTTCAATACGAATGCGTTCCCTTTCCAAGCGTTCGCGTTCCATTCTCTCTCTCTCTAGTTTTTGCCTTTCAATTTCTAGGCGCTCTCTCTCTCTCTGTAAGCGTTCTCGTTCTTCCCGTTCACGAATTATTCTAAGGCGTTCTCGCTCTCGACGCTCTCTTTCTGCAAACTCTCTTCGTCTAACAAAAACCAGTATTTAGAAATACTTAAATTATGCTACCACTGTGTGAAAAAGAATAGCTTTTGAATTTGAATTTTTCCTGGAGGTTGGCAATTTTAAACTTCAACTCAATCTAAGTAGTTTAAATGTAACTGGAAAGAGAACTTAAACTTTAAACAGATTCCAATACTATCACTTATTTATAAGATTGACAGACCAATTTTATAGTGGTTGCCTCTTACATTCCTCTTTAAATAATAATCCCATGGTAATAGCCCATTAACTAATATTCTTTTAAAAGGAGATAGTCTTTATATGTGAATTTACAAAATTATAACTTCTATCAATTGTTGATGGAAGAAATATTCTACGTACTTGAACAAGGTACACCTTATTTTGATGACTGGGATCATTAACTATGAACATCAACTATAGCAAATGCTATGTATAACCAAATGGTACCCTTAAAAGACTTGTCTGTAGTTCTCTCTGGCCTTAGATGGCACCAGTTAACATGGTTTTCTGAGTTAGGAGGTAATTCAAATGTTTGCAGAACTGAATTTAAGTTATTGCATCAGACTTTTAATAGTGTTTCTGTCTTTAACATAATTGAAGGCAGAAAGCATTTTTTTTGGTTTATCAGCATGTCTTACTCTAGCAACCCAGTGACTCTCAACAAGTCAATAGTAGCACCCACGGAAACGCGAGCGGCAATTTTAATCACAATAATCATGGAGCTGTTCCTTCCATTCAGTGAACGGGGTCCAAGGATTTCAAATACCTTATGATGCACGGAATAGTCAGGATAGTCCTGCACAACAGAAAATTGTCCCAAACCATACACCTTTCAAATATCAGAAATGACAATCATGTTATTAAAAGATACACTGAAAGAAGAAAGTTTGCACCTAGAATTTAACTCCGTTTTTCATAAATGCTATGTTGGTTTGGTTCTGGCATAGTTTTAACATTATACTGAGTTTTTCATTAATGCAACTTTCTGTAAGTGGAGGTGAAATTATATTTTCTTGAGAATTTCACCAAGAGTTGTTCACCATTTCAGAAATCAAGTCAAAATGGCAATACTATTCCCGGTATTTGACTCATAAAGCACCACACGCCAATTTCAGTCTGTATTTGTAACTGTCATATTCTCAAGTCGAAATATGGATGTAAACATCTGACCACTCCACTAAGTCTTCTAAAGAGTTATGCCTAAGTATTTATATATTGAATATATATTTTCTTATAAATTGCCTTTCTCTCTTACATTAGAATTAAAGGCATGTGTTGATTTTGGGGAAAATTATTTATATACGTTAAATTATGAATCGAATCTCATTTCAGGATAGTAAAAAGCAGCCGACCCACTCCCACTCTCCTTCCAACTTTTTGTCAAATAGATAAACAGGACGTCAAGTATAATGAACTTCACATAAATAAAAAGAAATGGCTCTAAAGTGATGCAAAGACTATCTCTGTTGAGTGAGTACATAGCATTTGTAGTTTTATTTAATTTACTAAAAGTATCTCTGGAAGTTCCAAACACTTGTCAGCACCATGAATAGATGAAATCTCATAAGTGACCTCTGGACATGTAAGATAGGTAAATATTTGGAAATTTATATCTTAAAACACATTCACGAAGATAGTTTAAGTCACATCTACAAATTGATACAGAAAGTAAACTGGCACTTAAGCTCCTGAAATATCTCCATTAAAAAAATGAAAAGTTTTGTTTTGAGTTTGTTTTAAAGAGAATGTTTTTTTTAGGATAGAGCCTGAACACAGTTAAGGTCCACAGGGCAAAACTCCCTTTACTTAAATCCAAAGGGGAATGAAATTTAATAAAACATTAAAATTTCAACATAGTATTTGAACACTGTAGTGTTCTATGAGACTATCAACTCAAAATCAATTTTTCCTTTAAAGGGCTATTTTTATGGCAGCAGCTTTGGAGTAGAGGAAAGAGCATTGGACTTGGAGTCAGAAGACTTGGGTCTGAGTCCCGACTCTGCCACTCATTAGCTATGTGGCATTGGAAGAGTCATTTAGCCTCTCTGGTCCTCCATTTATTTTTCAATTACATAATAGGTATAAGTATGCTACAAAATTGTTGAGATAGAGGTAATAGTTGGAAAAATACTTTGTAAACTTCTAAAACGTTATGCAGACTTAAGAACTCATTAGATTTTAATGCACTTTCAAAAACTAGCAAACGGTTTTCTGTGGGAATATAGTTTCCAGAAATCTGGTTTGCAACTAGTGTTAAAAAAATAAAGGCAGGTACAAAACAGACTCCTTTCCTACCTCCGAAGTTCCATTGCTCGTCGCAGCCTTTCAAAACGAACTAAATGTTCTCTCAATCTTTGTTCCTTCATCTTTTCAAAAGGCAAGATCTCTTTCCTTCTGTAGTCCTTGTCTCTTTTTTTATCTAGGCTAGCTCTTTCCTTCTCTTTGCTTCTTCCATGAGTCTATAAAAAAAATTGTAAGATGACTGTAAGTTATAATAATTTGGATCTTTCAAGTCAGTCAGTCATTTAAAAAGCTAAAATGACTAGTAACATTTACTTTTGTCTTCGATTTTCTAGGAGAGATGTATGTGAATATAGTCATAGAGATATTGAATGATCTTCTCTTAGAAAGAAGTGAAATAGTATACAATATTTCTCTTAAGCTTACTTTCTCATGTCTTCCTCTTCTTGAAGGCCTACAATGATCTCCTTTAGTTTGGTCTAGTATTACCATATGTCCTGGACTCTTTGAACCTAAGAGAAAAAAATTTTAGATAAGCAAATGTCTAAAAATATTTCATTAAGAAAGAAAATAAATATAATGTAAAAATGTTGAATTCTTAAGTTAACCAGATATTGAGAAACCAAAACATGAGTGAAACTTGGTTATTCATTTTATAAGAACTTAAAAACAAAGAAAGAGTTTAAATATTTCAATCTGCTAACAAATCTTTTCAGTGATACCAAAAGAACTTAACTCAATTACACAGCTATAAATAAATGACCCCACAGTAAACTAGCACAGATATGAAGGCAAAGTAAAGGAGCTCTGCTGGAAGAACATATTTGCTTCCCAGGAATATAAAAGAAAACATTGATTAGTCCTATTAGACATCCTTTTCTACCACAGCAACACCTAATAAGGAAGTTGAAATATTCATTCTGAATTGTAATCTCAGGTTTTCCCTTCCACTGTAAAAATTATGTAGGAGAATGCATTAGAAAGGGGTTGAGAAGAAAGATACATAGCATACTTATTCGTTTCTTTTCTTCACTTTTTTTAATCGATTCTGAAGTTTGGCCACTTGATCCATTATCATTCTTCTCATCTTTACCTTCTATTTTCTTAGTATCCTTGCTTTCTTTTTTCTCAGATGACCGTTTTTCTTCTTTTTTGACAGAAGCTTGCATCCTGACCATATCACCCCACACAAGAAAACATGAAATGAATACTACTTTTATTAATGTACCAAAAAGTCTCTATTACATGTATAAAAAAAAAGTTCGAGGTCACTCGTACACAAGACATTGCTACCTATTATCACAACTTGCCAAATCCTAACCAAAACCACTCCAGCCAATCCTAAAGAATACCTAGGGCAAAATATAAGATTCTACAAAGGGTCCATGCACTAGGTTAACTTTCCAGAAACCGACAACCTCCAAATGAGTCCCTGAACCTAAGTCCTGAAACCTAGAGGGCCCAGCCTCTCCAGAACATCATATAGTTTCATCTCCCTACCCTATATTATCGACAGCCCCTTCCAATATGAAAAAGTTAGAATGGGCATCGCCCAAATACTCCTAAAGAGTAGGAGATATATCAAAGGTGATGGTAGAGTTATACAGAGAAGGTAGGCTTTAACAAATGAGTATGATTTTTGAATCATTATATTGATATTTCTTTTAGACTCCAGTATCTTAAAGGAACTAGATTGTGGAATTGTAACCCATACCAAACTCTGAAATCTGTGATGTGCTTTGAAATTTATTGTTTTTTTTTTGTATATATCTTATTTTTCACAATAATAAAAAATACGAAAATTAAGTTCTTACTTGCTACTTCTATCGCCTGCATTTTTTTTGTCTCCAGAACTTCTTGAACTACCCTTCTCATCATTTTCTTTCTTCAGTTCCTTCTTAGAAGGATCACCTTTAACCTGAAAGGTTTAAGCCAGAAAAAAAAAAAATCTGTAAATTTTACAGTTACATCTTTATAATTATAAAAACTATGTCGATAGCAGGAAATGTGTAAAGCAGAAAATCCAATAGGTCAAACTACAGATGTTATAATAGAAAAATAAAAATCATTTCTAATTCTACTCCCCACCTTCTATAAAGTTAAGCCAGCTTACTTTTTCAACAGAAATCAGCTGTCCATGCAGTTCAGTGCGATGAAGGTGTGCGATACATCTGGACACCTCTGTACTTGAAGACATAGTTACAATGCCATAGCATTTTGCCCCAGGACTTCGAGCATTTGTAACTACCTTTGCACTGAGAACCTAGAAAATGAGATTATACTTTTACAACCACATACATTTCTAAATAGATGAAACTTTAGAACTGAGTGATTCAAATGAAAGGATCTAGGATATATAAATTCAGGATATATGTAACTGTGTTTCTCATTTGTGATCACCATCTTCCTTGCCCACTGGTTTTTCACAAAAATCTAGGTCATTAATCTAATATATACTAAAACTTCAAATTGTTCCACTGAATATTTACAAAGTACATATGGGCAAGAAAGGAATTCCTACTTTTTGTTCTTTTTTTCCTCATGGAATAGCCCAAAATGCATAATCACTTCAAGGAATAATACAGCAAATGAAAAAAAAGAATTTCTCAGAAGAATGGATGTGGACCAAGGTTTCCCCTTCAAATATCCACCCAAATCTTGAAATAATAATGATAAACTTCTAAACAGTTAATAGATAAGTGATAACACTTTCCTTTAATAGGTCACTTTATAAGAAAGTTTGAAAAATGAGGAAGAACCAGCTCTGTATAAAAAGCCACCTTAAAAATATACCCTAAAACTCGGGGGAGGGGGGCAGATGCAAAGGTATTTCAATGGAAGAATTCCTGCCTGCTATGCGGGAAACCTGGGTTTGATTCCCAGCCCATGCACTTCCAAAAAAATAAAAAAATTTAAAAAATCAACAAATGGTGCTGCAATAACAGATAGTCACATGGAAAAAGAATGAAACGTGATCCCCACCATACAGCATACCAAAAAAGATATAACTCTAAAACTTGAGAGTAATACAAAATCTTTTCTACATGCTTTTAAAATTTATACCCATATAAAAGTGATGATTTCAATTTTATAAGACGGAGAGTTATCAGAGACAAAGTAGGGATGGGTGAGTGAGACAAAAGATGAGAGAGAACAATCCATGGTGAACAAGAAGGAACACAGACATAATACCAGGAAGAGGTATACAGGGAATTTAGGAAGTTTTATGGTGTGGCTGGAAATGATCAGTTTTTATTTCCACTCTGAGAAAGGCTGCTATGCATAGCAATTTAATTTTTAAGCCCAAGGTTTTGTTCTTGTTATCTAATGGATAAGATGATAGGATCTTTATGTAGCTGTACAATAAACACAAATGTTAAAATACTGTTTTGACAACTCTAACAATACAGTGTTGAAAAAAGAACAAATGAATATACAAATATACCACCAGTGACCATGGGACTTTATTCGGTATTCTGAATCTGAGACCTATAAGAACCTCATTAATGCTCAGGAAACTAAAAGAGAGAGAGAGAGGGAAAAAACCTCCTAATATCAACATGAAAATTTTAAAAATATTTGTTAGTGGTTATTTACCTATTTTGGTCATTAACTTAATAAATATATGAAAGCCTGTCATGTGCAATGAAGGTATAGAAGGTAAGGTTCTTGCCCTCAAAGACTATACAAGGAATACATTGAATATGATACATATTAAAAACTAAAATGTAAGGCAGAATGTAATAAATGCCTTAAGGGATACAGATTTAATGAAGTTATTTAATTCAATAGCTATTAATTTAATATTCTTTGACTGTTTCTTTTTTTCCTTTAGGTTTCCTCCCTTTAAATGCCAGAGAAACTTTTCCTGATGAACCAACCATCGTAAAGCCTTTTTTTTTTTTTTGGTCTCTTAGGTTATATCATTTATCACAACTTCTGACTAAGTATATTTTTACCAGTTTTATATTTTTACCAGTCCTCCACCATTTCAGCTACAATTTTGAGGGCAGGCACTGTATCAGTTTGCTTTTTAATTCTGGTATAAGTCTGGTGAAAGTCTATATTTATTTTCCAGATGATTAAAACAACTTTAGCAATGTGTTTATAAATCCCATGCTACAGGCTTTCTGGAAAAATCATGATGGATGTGATGAATAAGACCCAGCCCTTTCTTTAAATAGATTCAAAATACAAGCTTTGGAATATAAAGATCCCCAGGGTTGTTTTGATATTAACTGATGAAAGTCACTATTACGACAAAACTCAATAATTACGTCTATACAAATCTAAGCTACAAGAAAGTAGAAGATATTTATAATGCTGCTTTGAATTTCTTTGAAATATCATTACTAGACAGATGTTTCAAATGCAGATACCTGAAAGACAGAGAAAAAGGTAAAAAGAATGTACCTTTCCATATTTGCCAAAGAGGTTCTTCAAATCAGCAGCTTTGGTATTAGAAGAAAGTCCACTAACCCAGATATTTTTAGTTGAGCTTCCACTGCTACCACTAGTACTACTTGTACTTCCTAGAATAGATTTAATATCAGATATTGTAAAACTTTAATCAGATTTTTTTTGGCAAAATTTTAAGGGCCACATTCAGAACTATAAAATCCTTTCATTTAATTTGATAGTACAAACTTACTATATCAAAAATCAATGAATTTGCCATTATTAAAATCAAACAGATAATACAACTGTGAGAAAATAAGTTTAAATATCTGTTAACTTCCTATGCATAAAGTCAAAGTGAAATAATCAATTACATGACTTGGACTTTTGTTGTTAATGTTTAGTAATTTATACTCTACCACTGCGATGAACATAACAACCAGGGAGCAGACATCTACTACTGAATAAAACTGCTTAACTATCTATACCTTTTATGAGCTTCAGACACCCCCCCTCCCCCACCTCCAAAGAAACTGGGAGTGAAAAAGGGGAAAAGGCAGAGGGTGATAAACTGTTTTCAAGAATTTAAACATTAACAACTAAGACTTTCCTACCAGCTCATCTTCATTCTCTACTATAGAAAGGGTAAGAAAAAATGGGAATTCTATGCAGCTAGGTAATTCTGGAGTCAGTACAAAGCAAGGATTTTAGATATCTCAAAATCCTTCATAGGTAAATCATTATATGAATCATTTTACATAATATGTTGATGCTATTTCTTAGAAAACAGGCTTACTCGGTGACCCTTGAGGGTTTTTCTTCAAATGGGGTATTATAAAGGGAATTTTGATTCATTTACCTCTACCTGGAGAACAATTCTAACCCACTTAAAGTGGTAATTTACCCAGTTAAAGAGAAGTAGTAATATTAGTAATTAAAAGTAATTTTTTTCAAGGTGTAAAACAAAAAGAGTAGAACTTTCGATGCTTTAAAAAATTATATGCCAAAGTACAAACAGCTGAAACACTATTGTTGATGTAGACTTACAGGCAGAAGAACATTACTGACTCAAATATTAAATATCAAGGCTCTTCTATTCCTAAATGCATTTATCAAAGGATATGTTATATCTTATGAAATGTTAACTAGAATTTGCATATCTTTTTTCCATTACCAGTAACTTTGGGGACCAGGTACTTTTCTAATTTCAGAAAAAAAAATTAGTTATAGGAAAAAGGTAATATGTAACCAAGACGGCTATTGTAAATATTGTAAATTGTTTGGGTAAATGGATAACATTTACCTGAACTGTAAGGGATGTGGCTATTGCAATTAATCAACTGTGAATTACTAAATTAATTAAGCACTAATATTTTAAAAAATATATAAACAGGGCAGGCCATGGTGGCTCAGCAGGTAGAGTTCTTGCCTGCCATGCCAGAGACCGGGGTTCGATTCCCAGTGCCTGCCCAAGCAAAAAAAAAATATATATATATATACATATATATATATATATATATATATATAAAAAAATTAAAAAACAGAATAGATTTAATAAGCCATAGAGGATACATAACTATCCTTTTTAGGTACTCAAGAGGTGTTTCAGGACTTTGTGGTACACTTAATGGTGTGATTTTTCTGCTGAAATGCTTTCTGAGGAAAGAAAAAAAAAATTCAAGTAGAGAGCATGTGTGTAAGGTGAACCTACAGCTCATGCCTGTGAGAAACCAAAGACTTGCTAATAATTGAAAGCAATAAAAATTGCTCCTTTAGGGCGGGCTACGGTGGCTCAGCAGGTAGAGTTCTTGCCTGCCATGCCAGAGACCCGGGTTCGATTCCCAGTGCCTGCCCATGTAAAAAAAAAAAAAAAAAAATTGCTCCTTTAAACTTCCAATAGTTTAAAATAAAACTACTTATCAACATAAGACTCCCAACCACCCAAATAAGTCAATGTAGGAAGTAAATGCTGAAGAATCAAAATATTCTATACTGGATATGTTAAAAGACATGTCCTGAATTTAAGAACAAAAAAAGTAAAACCAAATGTCAAGGACTGATTTTCTTTTAAATATAGACTTCTGCAAATACACACAAGTATTATTTATTGCACTTTTTCTACCAGACAGAATAGGGAAGATGTGTGATATGTACTGGTTACAAATTACTACAGTTCAAGATAAAATACTTTTGAAAGTATAATGTAAGAAAATGAAATGTTTATTGAATCACTATCAATACAGTTGCTTAGAACACAGTAGAAAAGGGTTCCCTGGCATATACGTTTTTAATATACTTGTACTAGTTTATAAACTAAAGAATAACAAACGCTTCAATTACACAGTGTGTGATTTAACTCTGTGGTTACACATAAGCCATCCAAAGTTTTTAGTCAGTGAAACAAGTTTTTAAGGACTTGTGTCAAAGGAAACACCAAGTAATTACTATTTTTTAATGAAAATGTACAATATTACCACTGGAATAAATAGAAAAAAAATCCATTACCTTTGTCATCTTTGGATGATGTCTTGCTTTCTTTAGATTCCTTTGAAGAGCTAAAGAAGCAAATCACCAGAAGAAAATTGAAAACAAAAAGCAAAAAAAAAAAAAAAAAAAAAAAAAAAAAAAAAAAAAAAAAAAAAAAAAAAAAAAAAACAAAAAAAAAACAAAAACAAAGAGCGAACAGCTTGATATTGACTATATTTCAAACTAGTGACAGTTATACAAATTAACAATTCCAAAGGCCTATGTTAGGTTATTTGAACAAATGATTCCCTTAGGATTCTTGCACTGATTTTCCCCAAGATGCCTGAAGATCTAGATTTTCTGACAATTTTATTCAGTGGATATATGGCCATCTTCTCCAGATTTCAGGACTGGGACTTGACTTCATTTTTGTGTTCTTAGAACTGATAGTTGTTCATTAACCATCATCACAAAGATTTTTAAAAATAAAACACAAAAAAATTGTCAATTTGAAAAAAAACCAAAAAACAAAAAAAAAGCCACAACCAAAAAAAATAAAAAAAAAACCAAATATATGCTGACAATTCGACAATGCAATCAGTAGGACACACTGCATATTATGAAGATCTTGAATTTTTTTTTTAAGTAACTTATGACGGTCAAAAATATTATAGGCAGGATCATAAGATACTAAATACGGTACATGGTCTTGAAGCCACCCCCTTAAGGTAGAGTGATCTTATTGAATGCTGGAATTCAGTATCGTAAAGAACTGACATAGAAAAACAAACCTCTTTGCTTGCCCAGAGGCCCCAGTAGACGAGGGCCCTTTCTTCAAAGTATCCTTTTCTTTGTCTCCAGATTCTGCTTTCTTAGAATTTTCTCTGGCTTCCTTCTCGACAGGATCACCCTTCACGCAGTCTTCCTTCTTACCATCTTTATGGTTCGCATTCATCTCATAATCCTTGATTTCCTTCTCCGGGCTCTGTGCAATGGCGTCCTGCCCATCTTTTGGCTTACTTGCTTCAGAATCTGTAATTTTCACATTTTTACCTGTTTCTAGGAGGTCATCACCATCAAAATCCAGAGTGATGGCATCTTCAGCCTGGATTGTGACCGAGATGTTGTCATCCTCAGCTTCTTTCACAGTCGCATTAGCTTCCATCTCTTCATTAGCTGTGTGATCAGCCTCAGCTAGGTTCCCTTCTGAAGGAAGAGGTTTAGATACTTCTTGTGTACCATCACCAGAACCTGCTATATCTAAGAGGATTTAACAGGAATAAATATGGCAAAACAAGAAGTTTAAACAATTTCATATTCATAAGCTAGAATAGGACCTAGAAAATACAAAGCCAGTTATTAGCACTGATGGAAGGTTAGGAAAAAAACACAAGGGTATTAACTAACATAAACAATCCTCTACCCAGGATCACTTATTCTTCATGGAAAGAATGATCTCTACATACAAATACCAAACAATAGTGAGATAATGGTTCCATCCTGAGGATGCCAGCTCTTCATTTCTGGTTATAAGTTAATGATATAATGGAACATTTTTTCCTCCATGGGATAGCGACAATGTGCAGGTTTGTTATTCAATGTTCGAAACCTCTTGGGATTTAACCCTTGTGACCTTCAGAACTCCCATGGTGACTTCTTGAAAGGTCACAGTCTGAGGATATCAATCAGTCTTCAAAGTATTTCAGGGCCCCATCTTTTTTCACTCTTCTTATTCAATTCTTGGGTAGTCCAGAATTGTATGAAAACTGCTATGGAAGGCTCCAATGATGGCCTGCTCCATAATGTTCAGGACATTGGTTATTTCCAATCTTCATCCGGTCCAGTCAGTCCCACAATTACCATTTGCAAAGATGTCTTCTATTCCCCCAAAATAGAAAGGCTTCAGGCATGTGAGATTTTCAGTCAGTAGTTTTACTTCGTTCATCATTGCTTCTAGGGCTTTTTATTATGCTTGCTTAAAACCCTGCTCCATTTCATTTCTAGTCCAAAGTAAGTACAATCCTTTAACTTCTGTTCAAGAACGCTTCCATAACCTCATACTGCCCACATGTAATGCTTCTATTGTCCCTATAATTGCACTGGATGGGATAGGTCTCCTAAACTACTAAAACTGTAAGATGCTCTAGGCATGAAAGTTTCTCGAAGCAGCAAACAAAAACTCAGTTTCTTTGTGAGCCACCATTTTTAGAACTGGTTGTAAAATTCTTTATCAGTCACACAACTAGGACTCCAATAAGCACGTATGAGTTACTGCAGTGGCAGTTTCATGTGCTCGACTTACCGTATGCTAGAAATTAATTTAAAAACTAAATAAAAAATTGGATTAACTAAATAATGGCATTATTCACTACAGTAACTGATATGTACTATTAGGTTAGAACATATCTTAAGTGTTCAAAAGAAAATTAAAACTAATTGAAAAATAAAATCAAGATGCTAACTTAATTCACTAGCTTGTTAAGTTTGAAAATAAACCTATTTCAAAATAAGATTAAACAAGAAATACTTTATTTTTACATACTTTACTATTTTTCTAAATGTCAGCAATTTGGTAACTCTACTTGGCATCAAACATACCTTTCCCATTTTCTTCTTCCTCACCATCCTGAAATTCAAAGAATAATCAAATGTAAAATGAATTCACATAAAACTGGACTTTAATAATAGTACAAAATCAGTCAAGTTAAACTGATAGATAATTCAACATTAATTAGGAATACCTATCACTAGTGAATATGTAGGATAGTTCAATCCGAAATAGAGTCCATTTAGAGAAATGCGGCACATCTAGCATATGCCACTTTAGACAAAAAACAGGCAAAGCTGTCAATATTTTGACAAATATGAACTTGTCAAAAAATGATATATTTAGTTGACAAGAATGGTATATTTAGTGACAGTAGTCAAAATTAGTTTATATAACTCAAATCTTACTCCTATCAGAGTCACCAATAAAAAGACTGGCCTGATTATTTTACGTGACTCATTCAAGGTACTCTTAGAACATATTATTCAAAATAGTATCAGCAAGCATAATCCAGACATGTACTTTCAAGGGCTTGACTGCATATCAATAAACAAAACAACAACAAAACCACTCGCTTCCTAAGCATCTCAAAAGTGAAAAGAATAACCACAAGAGTGGTCAGCTCCAAATTATTCCTTCTTTTTAATCTGTTAAAAATGAACTCAAAAAAAGGAATTCATATTTGCCACATACACCCTAGTGGTCAGCCACTTTTAGAATGGTACTTGTGCTACTGGTAATCAGACAAGTAACCCCACCACAAAAGTAACATAGTGATTGATTCTAATATATTTGATAACATCATCTAATCTAAAATTAAGCATGTGCTAGTTTTAAACAACAAAGATTTTCTCGAATGGAAAATCTTTTTACTCTACCAAGCAAATACTGCAAAAATCACTGAAATAATCACACTAAAACATTTTCCCAAATAAAAGACCTTGAAGAATAAGCCAAGTAGTATGCATTATAATCTCAATAACGGCCAATTATCAATAATTGACAATTCTAAAGAAATGTTTTAGTTCTTTAATTATGACTTTTTAAATAAAAGCTGACTAGAATTGATTAAGTCAAGGTATTGTGAAGCTACCACATACAAAGCCTTAGCTCAGAGGATCTCATATTTAAATTTGCATCAAAATTCACCTGGAGAACTTGACAAACCAGACTGCTGAATGTCAACCCCAGAGTTTCTGGTTCAGGACAACTGGAAAGGGCCTGATTAATTTGCATGTCTAAAATTTTCAAGAGATGTTAATGCTGCTGGTCCAGGAGCTACACTGAGAATTAGTGTCTTCAAGCACAGCATAGCAGTCAAAGAATATTTAAAGCAAAATTTAATAGTAGACAAAACTTTAAATGGTACATATATCTGGCAGCAAAATTTACATAAAAGGGCGTATTCCTTAAAAACAACACTGAAATATTTTACCATGTGTTCAAAATTACATTTGAATAACAATTATATTTCTAGTAAATCACTTTAAATGACTTCCTAGCTTAAGTTAACATATAACTGCCCCAATTAGAGAAGAATGACCAATTGTTATACATGCTAAAGAAATACAAATGGAACTGAAAAGCTATGAAACCAAGAACAACTAAGCCAAAAGCTCAGGAAGTAATATGGTCCAAAACAAGTAAACTATTGATTGACAGCAATATAAAACTTAATAAAAGTTCATCATATTGCCCTCTAAGAATTTAACTAATTGTGATTAAGAATTTGGCTTTAATCATTACATTTCTAATCTGCACAATTTAGAATGGAAAGAAAAATGTTTTAATTTAGGTGGGTGGTAGGGTAGTGACATCAGGGAAAACCAAGTTGTCCAAAAATTTTCAAGATTTTTTTCTCCCAAACTCTTCGTTCAGTAATTTAAGGTGTGCCTCAGTTTATCACACCTTAACTGTTGCTTAAAAGCAGAAAAAATGAAATTTAAAAATGCTAATTGCCAACAGCATACCACTTTCATATTATTCTTTAGAGATGCAACATGAATAGATTCATGAAAAAAATGTCAACGTCTTTGCTATTTAAAAGAGTAACATTTAAAAATTACTAAAGTATAAAAAGCCAAATCCTTCAGTAGTTCCTGCCAATTTGAAATGTTATTTCTAACTGCCAAAACAGTTGGCTAAGTTTGCTTTGCTGAAGAATTACAGATTTTTAGCCTAATTATTCAGCATGTATTCTGAAGGGTTTCATAACCTAAAGTTTCTCAAAATAGTGGTTAAACTAGTCTCATTCCACATATCTAAAGGCCCCTAAGAAAAGGCTCTGACCCTGCTTCTAGAGCCTTTTATTACACAATAAAAATATTACACAATAGGGGTGAAGAGTAAAATCAACTAAGGTTAGTAAAAAAGATGAACAATGTTAAGTGCAATATCTGTGTTACTGAGAAATATGTGACGGAAACACAGTACTAAAAGTCCACCAAAAATAAGGGAACTGATCAAGTAATACAACAGGACATTTTTCCTGTCTAAATGACATAGATGCACACATATGATATGTATCTATCTTATTTGAAAATAACTTTCCACCACTGAAAACAGATTTTTTTTCAGAACGAGGAATAGAGTAAATAAGTAACAATGTAAAGCAGCCTTTCAAATCAACCACTTTAAAGTTTATCTTGAAAGCATATAATACTTCAATATGAACAAGCAAATAATCAATATCTATAAGGAAGATACTCATTTTCATTTGTTTTTTTTTTTATCTTTGTAGTGGGATCTACAATACTCAATCAAATGACAAAAGGCATATAACAAAGCTCCTCTATTTCATCCTAAGAGGAGCAATGACTAGTAGGAAACAGAGACAAGCCTAGAACTTCCTTTTCAGTTAACCAGGTGTTTACTACATACCCATTCTACTAGGTTGATGTCATATCTGGCAACATGCTCAACACTGTGGCAAATACACTCTCTGGCACGTAAATTTTTGTCAAGTGAATTTACTGAATGAATGTAGTGTAACACACTGCAGTCTTCAGGGGTTGAACGAGCTGCTTGTTTTATGTATCTGAAGGGCTTAACCGGCAGCACAGTAGAAGGGATTCATAGAATTAGTAGTGTACTGTTTGTTATTTAGTGAGAAGATTATCAGACGAGATATTATAAGACCCAGGTGTTTATCACTGAAACAGTTTTACTTTGCAGTTATGGTATTCATCTAAGTGAATTTTACTTATAAAACAGAGTAACATGCGACCTACACAGGATATACTAAAGATATACCGAATGGAAAAAGTAGTCTGTAAACAGTAAAGCACTACATGAGACAGATATATCAGAGAAAGCTCCATGGAGAAGATAAGGATATGTTTCATTTTGAGAGTTACGTAGATTTCTTATGTCAAAAAAGGGTAAAGTCCTTTAGGTTAGTGAAACATCAGGGCAAAGGCAAATAGAAAAAGGAACATGGATGGCATGATCCCACAAGATTGAAGGAATTTTTGAGACTAGAAGAAATTTTTTAAAAGTAAATCATTATAAATAAGAACATTCTAAACAAAAATTTCCAGAAAATACTCAAAACAGTAATTTCAAGCTTGTAAAACAATATTACAAACAACCACTCACTGCACTGGTACTATATACCAAGATCTATGCTTAATCCTCAGAACGCAAGAAGGGCAGAATTTGCTCATTTTATAGACACGGAAATTGACTAAGGGAACCCACCCAAGGCCACAGTGTTAGATCTTATACAAGCAGAATTTGAACCAAATTCTATCTGTTATAAAAAACTGCCTAGAGGCTAAGATTTAAACTTCAAGTTGAAGCTTAAGAACTGGATTTAAATAGATATATCCTTAAACAAATGTATTGCCTTCTTTTTTTTTTTTAACATTTTTACAAAAGTAATGAAAGGCTAAATCATGAATTTAAAATAGGGGGATGGCAGGGAACTGGGAACAGGTGTCTTTTTTGAATCTATCTTGTTAGATAGCTGTAACGCTAAAACCAGGCAAATATTTTAAATAATTATAAAATTAGGTTAAAAGTTTTGAACTTTTAATTTTGAAATAATTAGAAACTTGCAAGAGGCTGCAGATTAAATTTTGAAAAGCAATATCTAAATATTGAAAGTATTATGAAGCAAATGAACCTAAATATGTAATCTGGTGGTGTCATAACCAAACAGCTGAAATCCCAAACAAAGCAATCTGTTAATCCCTTAGGAGTATATGCTTGGAACAAAAAACTGAAAAAAAAAAATCTTATTTTCAGCAGTCATATTGGTAATGCTATTGATATTATTCTAAGAGTGTTGTATCTGTATTGGAAAATAAGGGCAATGATTAATTTAGAAATCAGTATGAATTTAATTTGGAAATCAGTATGAACTTAAAATCTAGTCTATCTTAAAAGTGAAATAGAAAACCAAACAAAATACATTCCCTAACATTATACACTGAAAAGCCTAGAAACAATGACCAACCAAATAGCAATGAGCACCTCTAGCACCCAGACTGTTGTCATGAAATACAATTTACCATTAAGAGAAATGGCTGATTACAGGTATAGAACAGGAAATGGAATATCTTTACAAACCAGAAAGCAAGGAAGTTATCAAAGACTATTAGAGTCATGTTGAAAGGACTCAAGAGCCAACTTTAAGAGGCTCTCACTAGATAAATATGGGACAATTGAAGCATTAATAAGGATAATAACTACAACAGACAACAGCGTGAAATGCATTAAATATACTTAAATCCAAGAGTTCAAAATGAAAGCAAGGCCAAACCCCAACCAAAACCATTCCTGCCAATCCTAAAGAATGCCAAGAGCATTATGTAAGTGTCTACAAAGGTTCCATGCACTAGGCTACCTTTCCAGAAACTTCCAACCTCCAGATGGGTCCCCCCTGGACCAGGTAAGTCCTGAAATGCAGAAGGTTCAGCTGCTCCAGAATATCAACTAGTTCCACCCCCCTATTCCATATAATCGTCAGCCCCTTCCAACCTGAAGAAACTAGAATGGGCATAGCCCAAATACCCCTAAAGAGTGGAAGAAAGATCAAGGGTGATGGTGGAGTAATACATAGAAGATAGGGTTTACCAAATGAGTACAAATGCTGAATCATTATATTGATAATTCTTCTAGTATCTTGGAGCAGCTAGATGTAAAAACCTAAAATTACGGAATTGTATCCCAAACCAAACTCTGAAATCTGTTGTACAAGTAATTGCTGAGATGCGCTTTGAAATATATTGCTTTTCTGTATATATGCTATTTTTCACACAAAATAAAAATATATATTTCTTCTAGCTTCCAATGTTTTGGAACAGCTAGAAGGATATCTGCAATAGGGGAATGGTAACCCATAACAAACTGAATTCTGTTCTATAACTACTTGGTGAAGTGTACTTTGAAAATCATTGCTTTTTCTTTCTTTTCTTCCTACGTGTGTTATATCTAGCAATAAAAAAAGTTTTAAGCAATAATACAGAAGGAGGAAGGTGACTGGAGGTATAGCTGAAACAAGACAGGCCATGACAGTAGCTAAAGCTAGGTGAGAATTATACTGCATAAAATATATTCATTAAACATGTTTAGAAGCATTGATCATGATGGGACCTTGATACATATTTCTATATTTCTAGATGCTCCACCCACATTCAGAAAAGGGAAAAAGCCCTTTCAAAGAACAATTTCTCCAAAGATGAAATCTATCTATCTTTTGATATAATATGGCAAAATCTTGCCCCTTATGACAAATATACACAACTGTTCTTTCACCATTAGGATGGAATGGGAGCAAGGTAAACACTAGTCCATAAAAATGTTTTTGTGGACAACATTAGAAAAAGGTAAACTCTCTTTAAGACATTTTACTTTCATCTTTCAAAATTTTTTTATAATAAGTCTATTAGTGAACAGGAACCATTATATACGGTGCCTTCACACAACTCAACCTGCATAACTGCAGGGATGGCACTTGATAGACTGTAAAAGGCTAACTGCAAAAGAAACAGCAGAAAGGGCTCAACTCCCTCTTTCTGGAAATCAGAGATGAGGTATTCCCCTAATTTGAGAGTTAATCTTCTCCAACTGTTCTTTTATCATGGAAAAATGAATGTAATTGAGGATGGGATGGGGAGCTGGTCTACTGATTTTAGCCATCCTAACATTTCCTTCCTGAATATTCCAAATGACCAGAAACAGTTCCAGAAATGCAATTACTCCACCACAATAAACACAGAGAGTCAACACACACTCTCACCAACATTTGCGGCTCATCAGCATTTCAAAGGCAAGAAAGCTGAGGCAAAGAAAGCATTACCAGAGCAGAGGCAATCAGCTAAGCAGTCTTATGAATATGACCTCCTTGGTATACTTTCTGGTTAATACTAGAGAGGAAATAATATATCTAATCATTATTTTTTTTCTCAATCTAGGAAATAGACATAGGAACCCCCTTGATGTATTTGAAAGTGCACACTTTAAAAAGGGCAAACGAACAAAGGATTCTTGGGTACAGACTGAGAAAAAGAGACAACTTTTTTAAAAAAAGAACACTGAGCTAGGAATGTTCATTTACAGCATCTGTAATTTATGTTTAAAAACGTACACTATGTATACCACATATTCTGAAGAACAGCCATTTTCTACACACATATACATATATATACATAAAAATTTCTAGAATAGTAATTTCTTTTACCGTTTTGTATAGTATGATCACCCTAGGGATGTTAAATTAATGAAATCTTACATAAAGCTTTAAAAAGGATATCAGTACTTTTAAATGTTTTACTTTACACCAAAATGATATAAAAAATAAAATAAAAAAAGAGTAGATGTCTCAAAAGACTAGTAACCAAAATTATGTTTCACAGAAAGGAAGAACTGTTTATTTTTCTTCTGGAAATGAAAGGAACTTCATTTCACAATTACCTTTCTATGAACAGAAACTCTGGCTGCCAAGAGTCTAAGTATTTTGTACATACCACATTAATAACTCTAATAAATCAAAGGCAGTTTTATGAATTAAAGAACTATGAAGTAGAAATAAGATTCTTTTTCCAAGCCCTTCCACCCACAATATCAAATTCATAGGACTAAATGTGAACTTACTTGGGCTGTTAGAAAGGTATCATCATCTTCACCTTCTTGAGCTTCAATTTCCTAAGTAAAAGGGTATACAATAGCTTTGCTTTACAAAATATCTGGGTAACATGAGAATGCTTTATGCTTAAATAGGATTATGATTTGCCTTGTGTTCTGTACAGTGTCTATGGTACTGTGGTACTAAATCAACACTTAATAATTCAGACTATATCCTTTATGAAAAAATTAGTCACATTGGTAGAAAATCAGAAACAACTTTCTTTAGGTCCTCATTTACTAGGCTATATAGAAGAGGAAAGTGTTTCAAGCATGAATAATGTAACAGCACTGACTCCCTAATTCATTAATTTTCTTAGGATGTATTAAAGTACTACAAAGCAGGACAAATGATGTATTTCATTCAAAGAAAATACTTGAAAAACTATATGCCTTAAAATTAAACTTTAATAAGCAATTTCCTATCCTTGAAAACCAAAAATGCCAAGTAAAGTAATAATTTATACATACCAAAGCAGCAAAATGAAAAATAAAACCTACCACTAGGTAATATTGGCAAGATCAGAGTGAAATTGGCATACTCACTCATGATGGGGTAGAAAAAATTTAAAAAGTCCAAAACAAAGGACTAGCTATTAGACACAAAGAAAGCAATCAAATAAATAATGGTATAACACACAAGAAATTATAAAGCTATTATGATACGTTATATGAAAACAGAATACAGAATAAATAGCAATTTATAGTCTGATAATTACTATATATATATGTGGAACTGAAGCAAAAAATTTAAAATGACTGCCTGAGGTGGTAGGATTCAGGGTGAGTTGTAAATAACTTGAAGAAAATGTTAACAAACAAACAAACAAACAAACAAAACCTGAGGCTTCAAAATCGCACTAGAAAAAAAATACTTAATATTTAAAAACTTAATTTATCTGAGTCATGTTTTAGAAAACTGGCTAAAGACCTGACTTTCGATGTCCTCTTTTTCTATATCTTCTACTGCTTCTGCCTCTATTAATTCATGAGCTCTCTTGTTCTCTTCCGTAGAAAATAACTCCTTGGAATGCACATTTTCTTCTTCATTTTCACCAAATTCTTCAGAGTCCTTCAGTTCATCATTTCCATCTTGTTCGTGTGCATCTTGAGTCTCCAATTCACAGTCCTTTTAATGGTAAGAAAATTTGGTACAACTAGAGGAAAAATAGAGTAGGCTATCCACCAAACATTTTTGGTCATTTATATCTCTAAATGTTTTAAATTTTATCATATTTTAATATAATTCCCATAGCCAAAGTTCAATCATTTTATCTTACTTATTAACTGTACCTTTAGAAACAGAAAAGGTCCAACACAAAAGTCATTAAACCGCACATTTGAGTCCCTAAGTCTCACAATGAAATACACACACTGAATAGTTATTAGAGGTGGTCTCAACTTCTAGCCATCTAAAATTTACAAAGTCACATTCTAGGTGCTGGCCAGAACATACGGATTCAAAGACATGTCTGAACTTCTCCACATGTCACAGTTTGAATTAACTTCAAAGAACCTAGAAATCTTATTATAGGTTATTTCTAAATATAGGGAATTCCCAAATGCTGAACCAATGTTTGTTTTTGAAAAATACGCAAAGAATTTAAAGTTATTGGGTTTGAAATCTATTACTGTGCCACAATGCCAATTAGGCAGGGAAATATGGGTTACAATTGGCTCTGGGAATGACAAAGGTCTGTTTGTCCTTCAAAGTTTCTGGATACATGGTATTTCAGTGGAAACAAACAAAAACAGTAATCTGCTTATTTCCTTCTTGATTAACTGCAGAGAAAGGGTCGAAAGCAATGAACATTCCTTCCTTCTTCCTTTTTCTTATAGTACATCTAGTAGTTTCAAGAAAAGGCCCCTGGATTAAAAGGGGAAAAGGGCAGAATTATGACTATTAATTATTCATAACTCAACTGTACTGAGAACAGAAGTTTCTACTGAGGGAGGTGGTGGGCAACAGAGAAAGAATATGGCTGTTTTGGAATGTGGAGGGCATGAGGGAGTAGAGCATCTTTGGAAAGGTAGGTTTGACCAACTTCACCACAGCGTGAGTGGGGAGGTATCAGGGAGTGTAAATGGAGCAAGTGGTTCTAAGATGGTAGAAGAACAGGTGCAAAATCATCATCATCATCATCATCATCAAGGGAATTCATTACGGACAAAACAACCTATTTTGAAGTGCCAGCTCTGACCATTCTCCTCCCTTAACCCATGGAAGCAATTCCTTTATTATTCAGATACATAAGCAATAGTGACAATACCTACCCACTACTAAATAAATTTCCAAAATTATCAAGTCTGGAGACAAGGGAAATATATTCACTTAATCTCCATCAAATACATTACAAATGTTGACAGACTTTCAAAGTAAGTAAAAAGAAAAAGAAAAAATATATAAAGAAAAAACTGAATAAGAAAAGAGCAACACATTCAAATAGGGTATAAAAAAAGCCAAACAACTCTTTCGCTTTTCTAGACATGACCAGATAGTTGGTCATTTAATTATAATACAAAGCTATCTTTTAAAGCACATCTAAGAGACAGCATTATTATTCTTCTGAACGGAATATATAACTCCTGGTAACATTTCATATGACCAAAGATTCTCATGAACTTCAGAGCTGAAAGAAAGGTAAACACTCGACAAAAGTTTTCATGTGTTTTATTTTAACTGTCACACTTTTTCCAGCTGGTGGGTAATTTTTGTCTAATCATACACTTACTAGTGAAGACAACTGAAGAAAATAAGAACAAAGAACATACCTACTACAAAGCATTTCACAAAGATAACAGAATACTGAAACTGCAAAGTCCTTAAATGCTCCAATGAAAGCTGATTACAACTTCAATCATCAATTTAAATGAGTCCCTGGGTAAACGCTTTCTAAAATTATTTGATTTCAGGGTTAACTTCTCAACCACAAACTTCTTTCTCTCCATGTCTGTCCTCAAAGTTTGCAAGGTGCAAAGTGTGAAGGTGTGTACGTGTAGTGTAGGGAGGGTAGGAAGGACAGGATGTGGGATAAATGGGAAAGTAAATGAAGATGAGCTGATTTAGTGGTGAAGCATGCAGACATTCAGAAATGTTGTAACAATATACATTAATTGTACACAGAAAAGAAATATATGGGGTATAAATGTACATAATGCATGAGGTATTATGCTCATTAAATAATTCCTGCAAATGTCACCATTCTTAAGACCTAAAGATCAGTAAGTAGTAAATCATTTTCATTAAGATCAACACAAACATAAAAAACTAGAATTAAAGGTAACATGTCCCTTATCTATAGTATTCAGAACTGCCAACACCTAATTAAAAGTACATACTATATTTTTCAAATATAAGATTTACACGAACTAGAACAAATGTATGTCACTATTACAATGTGCTCGTAATGGAGAGGCATATGGGGAAAAAAGCAATTAATGCAAACTGAGGTCTATAGTTAACAGTAACAATGTAATACTCATTCATTAACTGTAATAAAAGCACTATACCAAGGCTAAAGTTCAATAATAGGGGAATATAAGGAAGGCATACAGGATTTTTTCTTTCTTTTCGGAAGATATGGAAATGTTCTCATATAGATTGCAGTGGTGAATGCATAACTATATGATTATACCATTGAGTGTCCACTTATGTTGGATTTTATAGTGTGAATAAAACTGTTAAAAGTACATACTGTATTATTCTGGCCTGTCAGTTCTGAAGTACATTCCTTTTTTTCCAAAAACAACCTGGCTTATTCATCATTAAAGGGCCAGACTAATTCCTTACTTTGATTCTTCCAAAATACAATGTATCAACAATTTTCTCTCTCCATTTTAAAAACTATTTTAATCTAAGCTCTGAATATTATATATGAAAGCTAAATGTAATCAGGCAGATAAATACAATTACCAATATCCTCCAGTGCAGTACCATGTCCAGGAACTAATATATCAAATGTCCTGTAACTATTCCTCTGACCCCTATACCTCAGATTTCTACATAAAAAGTAGGGACAAAAGACTGCTGTTTTTAAAAGGTTTTATGCCTGATTTAACTAAAAACAAAGTTATTATATTTCTGAATTTTGAGTTTATGAAATTGAAAATAAGATAATAGTATCTTATTTTACCCGAAATTGAAAATCAGTTAATAGTATCTTATTTTACCTACGTACTTCAGTATCTATTTCTATCAAGCAAAATACTAGGCTCAAAATAAACACCTTAACCTGAGTAGTTAACACTTTACCTTGACAAAAGCATCATCTTCCACAGAAGCATCTCCACTCAACTCATCTGATTCTTGTTTTTTACCTGCGAAAGAAGGAAAATGGGCTAACAACCAGTATTTTATTACTTTAAAAGCAAAAAAACCCAAAAAAAACAAACAAAAAAAACTATTCAGAAGTTTACCCTGCAGTATCACTCTCCACGCCCAAATCATCTGACAAAGCTAAAGCCAACAGCTTATAAACCAGATCACAGCTGCCCCAAACAAATGAAAAAAACTTTACTAATAAAGTCATGCTGTTTCACTAACATAAGCTGTGCAAAAAAAAAAAAAAAAACTAATGCTACATATGAACCCATCATTTTAACTGACAACATATATTTTTCTTCACACTACTTGAATTCACTATCTTTAGTTCTCCCAGAAGAACAGCACCTTTCAATGGTATTCTACTATCTGTGTATTTAACTAGGCATCTGATAGCGTAATTAAAAATCCATATTCCACACGAAGCCTTCACTGAGTTTTCCTTTACAACGAAATAAAACTCTCATGTTGTTACCTACGCCTTACAATCCATCAGTTGACCATATGCTGCCTTGTACTCTAATTGTTAAGTACATCTTGTTTCCCCACGAAGAAAAGATATTCCTTAAGTACAGTGACTGCTTTTATGCTTATTTTGTATTTCTCCAATAAGTCTAAATCGTACAAGGCACACTAGGACACTTAATATAATAACTAAACTAAAAAGTAGAAATAACTTCAAATCGAAAACTGTTAATAGTTTCCAGAAAGACAACAGGTTTCCCTTGCCCCAAATGTCATCTTCAAAACTGCAAATTGATGGCTGGAACTTTAAAAATGTTTTCTGCATCACAAAGTTTTCACAGGATCAATACTAAACATTTATGTTTTCAGAGTAGTCCACAAAACCCTACTTAGTCCATAATATACCAGAAATACTGTAAAAAACACAGCTGCTGGAACTTTAGTATTTTTAAAGCTTCATTTCTTTTCAATAAAGAATGTTCTTTCATGAGGCCACCTAATCAACTTTACTTTTCTCTTTTGCCTAAAACTGACATTCGTTACACTACCTTCAACTTCAGTTACGCTGCAAGGTAGAGGGTTTGCCTGTTGTGGTAACTGCAAAAGAATTTGGACACATTTCTCTTCCTAGTCTCCTCACCGGCTGCTATCTTTTATCTACTCCCAATTCAAACCTCTTTCACTTAATTCCTTGAGAATGAGTAATAAAAGGGGAACAAGATACTGGTTCATCTAGGCAGGTGAAAAACAAGATGAAGAACTGAGATTTTCCTTTTACCAAGCAGTCTCAGACCACTTTTTATAACCCCATCCCTAGGGGTGTGTGAGAATGAAATGAGAAATGAATGTTAAATAGGATCATATTTTAGAGTGGAGTGTGCTTCTTGTTTGAAATGTTGGTGTTTGCATTTTACGGAAAATGTAAATTTTTTATTTGTTATGCCTTTCTAAGTAAAATCTTTGTATCTCTCTAAATTTACAATTGTCATCATCCTTTTTGCTACCAAATTTAACTTGTATATGAGAATTTTGCATATCAAAAAAAAAGCCTATCTAATTCTTTTACTCTAAAGTCCAAAATTAGAGTTACTAATAATGGGCAACCACTAAGAAAGTATACTAATCAGAAACTGCATATTAATCTATTAAAGGAAAAAAAAAAGTAGAGATGTTTCTTTTCTGAAAAAATAACAGCACCAGAAGACAAAGAACTCACTCAATTTTTTATCTCATTTAGAGAGAAATTTTCATGTTAAAAAAACTTAAACGAGGCTACATACTGGGAAAAATAAGCTTTTAAAAAAACATAGGACTTCCACCACCACAGTCTATAAAGTAGCATTTGAGGGGAAACTTTCGTAGATCATTCACAATTTTTTTCTTCTCCTTACAATTACAAACCACGATTTGCAAAGCACTCTTTTTTTTTTAAGTTCATTTTTCCAAGCAACCAGTTGTACATAGGGGACAGGTTATCACAATAAGCCTAGGAGGTTAAAGAGCCTGCCTAAGGCTAAGGGTAGTAAACCATCAGAATTGGAAGCCAAGGCTTCTCATTTCCCATCCTAAATTCTTTCCACTACATTTTATTATGACTTACTTAAAAGACTTATTCTGGTAAAGACTAATTAATTAACTCAATTCAAAGATCTTATCTATGAAATGGCAGCCTTCAGCATAATGACAAAACTATACATACTATACATACCCCATAGTGAATTTCGCTTGCTTTAGTCTACTTACAAGAAAATCAAACTGTAGCAACAAAATACCAGCAGTCATCACCACTGTGTAAGTGGCTTCTACAGGCCAGGCACTAGGATAAGTGCTCTATATACATTAACGTATTATATCCACATAATTACTCTGAAACTACTATGCTCATTTCACTAAAGAGGAAACCACCACCACAACAAAAAACAACTCAATTATAAAATGAGCTAAAGATATGAATTTTTCTGAAGAGCAAATATAGATGGTTAAAAAGCACATGAAGAGATGCTATTAGCTATAAGGGAAATGCCGATCAAGACTACGAGATACCACCTCACACCTGTGAGAATGGCTGCTATTGAACAGAAAACTTCAAAAGTTGAAGAGGATGTGGAGAAATTGGATATTTATGAATTGCTGGTGGGAACGTATAATGCTACAGCCGCTACAAAAAAGTGTGGCAGTTCCTTACAAAACTAAATTTCTGAGGCATGCAATATAATGAATGAACCTGTGGGACATGGTGTGGCAAAATAAGCCAGAAACAAAAGAGCAAATATTGTATCACCACATTTAAAAAATATTTATAACAAAACAGGGGCCTAGATTGTAAATTCTTATAGCAGTCACATTTACCCCAGAGTGATAGTTGTTACTTATGGATTTTTTTTTACAGATATATAACCTGGTATTTAGAGATAAGAATGATGCCAACCAGGTCGGAATTAAGGTAATTCAGAATACAGGGTAAAGAAGATACTGTATTTTAGAATCTCATCTACTCTTCAAGACCACAGGAAGAAAGGTTTATTTTGTCCAGAACCTAAATTTTCTACTGCACATAATCTAATTCAACCTGTCTAGATAAATCATTTAAACCATTCAAACACAGGGAGCCCAGAATAAGAATGAGAGCCTTTAATCCTGTATATCTTAATGTAATGCTTGGATAAATCCCAGAGTATATTAAGCAGATAATCAAAAATATTGGCAAAGTCCCTTGAATGATGGGAGAAAAATAAATGGAATTATTAAACTTTACCACTGGGGAAAACCCAGATACAGTGTCAAGCATTGGGACACCCAAATCAATAGGCCTAGCCCTTGATCTTGAGGCTTGTTCTCGTGAAGTTTATATATGTAGCGGAGAAGTCTAGCCTATCTATAGGTATGCCTAAGAGTTACTTCTGGAGGACCTCTTTTGTTGCTCAGATGTGGCCTCTCTCTCTCTCTCTAAACCCAACTCTGCAAGTGAAATCACTGCCCTCCCCCCTAAGTGGGATATGATACCCTGGAGTGAAAGTCTCCCTGGAGGCATATGGGAGGTGACTCTGAGGATGAGTCTGGTCCTGGCACTGTGGGATCAACAATGACATCCTGACCAAAAGGGGGGAAAGAAGTGTAACAAACAAGGTATCAGTGACTGAAAGAGTTCTAATAGAGTTGAGAGGCTACTCTGGAGGTCACTCTTATGTAAGCTTCAGTGAGACATTGCTACCTATCATAACTTGCCAAACCCCAACCAAAACCACCCATGCCAATCCTATAGAACACACAGGGCCACATATAAGAGTCTACAAATGTTCCATGTACTAGGTTAACTTTCCAGAAACCTATAACCTCCAGTTGGGTCCCTGGACCAGATAAGTTCTGAAACGCAGGGGGGCCAGCTTCTCTGGAACATCAACTAGTTCCATCCCCTTATCACATATTATTGACAGCCCCTTCCAACATGAAAAACTTAGAATGGGCATAGCCCAAATACCCCTAAAGAATGGGAGAAAGATCAAAGGTATGGTGGAGTTATACAGAGAAGGTAGGGTTTAACAATTGAGTTTGATTGTTGAATTTTAATCTCCAGTATCTGATAGCAATTAGAAGTAAAAAACTAAATTTGTGGACTTGTAACCCATACTAAACTCTGAAATCTGTTCTACAACTAATTGTTGAGATGTGCTTTGAAATTTATTGCTTCTCTGTATATATGTTATTTTTTACAGAAAAGAAGAAAGTCAATTGTGATGATAAATGCATAGTTATATGGCCAAAATATAATGAAATCACGCACTACATTAAAGAATTTAAAATCTTAAAATAATAAAAGTAAATTGGGAAAAAAGAAAAGAAAACTAAGTAACAAGTTGCCCTAAAACTCAGCTATATCACTACTCAATATATACCCAGAAGAGCTAAAAGTAGTGTGGTAGTTAGATTCAGTTGTCAACTTGGCCAGGTAGAGGCCCCTAGTTTTGCTGCTATGGACATGAGCCAATGGTACGTGAACCTCATCTGTTGCTAATTACATCTGCAGTTGGCTAGGAGGTGTGCCTGCTGCAGTGAATGACGTTTGACCTTATTGGCTGGTGCTTAAATGAGAGAGCACAAGGTAGCACAGCCCAAGCTGCTTGGCATACCTCATCTCAGCGCTCACAGCTCAGCCCAGGCCTTTGGAGATGCAGAAAGGAATCACCCCAGGGAAAGTTGTTGGAACCCAGAGGCCTGGAGAGAAGGCCAGTAGAGATTACCCTGAGCCTTCCCACGTAAGAAAGAACCTCAGATGAAAGTTAGCTGCCTTTCCTCTGAAGAACTAACAAAATAAATCCCCTTTTATTAAAAGCCAATCCGTCTCTGGTGCGTTGCATTCCGGCAGCTAGCAAACTAGAACAAGAAGTGATACAAACAGACATTTGCACACCAATGTTCAAAGCAGCATTATTCACAATTGCTAAAAGATGGAAACAATCCAAGTGCTCAACAAACGAGTGGATAAACTGAACGCAGTATATACACATGATGGAACATTATGCAGCAATAAGAGAAACGAGGTCCTGAAGCATAGAACAACATGGATGAACCTTGAGGAATATATACAGGAATATACACAAAAATATAGATACTATATGATTTCCCTTTTATGACCCCGGTAAAGGTAAACTCAGAGGCGTATAATATAGAATACAGGAAACCTAGAAATACACAGAAGCTAGAGATGGGTGAATGGTTACCTAATGATGTTGAATTTAAATGTAAGGGAATGGACAGAAGTGAACAGTTCGTTAAGCAGTACTACCATATCGAAGGTGAACATGACTGAAACGGGTTATAGAGATCCATGTATTCCACCGATAAACACTACAAATATAAATAGGTTTTTGTATGAACTACTACAAAGGAATGAATCTTGTACAAATAGTGTATAATACTGGGGTATAGGAGGAAAATGCTATTGCATGCTATGGGCTATGTTTAACAGGAAAACATCAAGAATAACAGCAATATCAAGGGGAAATAATAGGGGGTAAGGACAAGAATCAAGGGGAGGTTTGGATTTTCTATTTAGTGAGGGTATGTTTATCAGTTATTTTTCTCTTGGGAGCAATGAAAATTGTCTAAAATTGAAAGTGTTGATGACAGTACAACTAAGTGAAGGTAATTAGAGACACGAATTGTTGACTTTGGACATTATACATGATGTCCAACAGATGGAGGTAGATGAAAGATAATCTGAGAACTACAGTGGTGAACTGTGGTATATAAACATGATCAGCTATGGTGCAGCTACAGAAAAGAACGAAGTCATGAGGTATGCAATGAGGTGAATGAACCTGGGGGACATTATGTGATGCAAAATAAGCCAGAAACAAAATAGCACATATTGTATGGTCTCTTTCAGAAAATAATTCTAGAACATTGGGATCTAGATTGTAAACTCTTACAGCAGTCACATTCAATCTGGAGCTGTAATTGTTACTTCTAGATTTTGAGATGCTGTGCTATATATGTATAACCTGGTATTTCCTGGGAACTCTGTGTGCCTGCATGGCACCTAAAACTCAGAGTAGGAGTTCTGAAGTTCTGAAAGTCGGCATTAACATATATAACTGTTAAACGTAAAGAATCCAAGAGATCAGGCTTCAATTAGAGATAAGAACAAAGTCGATCACGTTGACACTAAGGTAAATCAGAACACAGGGGTAACGAGGACATTGTCTGTATTTTAGAACTACCCAATAAGACCAAAGGAAGGGAGCTTTATTTTGTCCAAAAGCTAAATTTTCTGTAGCACATAATCTAACTCATGCAACCTGTCTGGATACATCATTTCAACAACCCCAAAACAGGGAGACTAGAATGGGAATGAGGGCTTGTAATTCTGCATAGCTTAATATAATGTCCAGATACTTCCCAGAGTAATTTGGGCACTGAATAAAAAAGTACTGCAAAGTCAACTTGTGGGGTAGGCTAAGCCTACTTAAAATCAGGCCTAGGAGTCACCCCCAGAGAACCTCTTTTGTTGCTCAGACGTGGCCTCTTTCTAAGCCAAATCGGCAGGTGAACTCACTGCCCTCCCCCATACATGGGACATGACTCCCAGAGGTATAAATTTTCCTGGCAACATGGGACAGAACTCCAAGGATGAGCTGGGACCCAGCGTCAAGGGATTGAGAAAGACTTCTAGATGAAAAGGCATAAGAGAGGAATGAGACAAAATAAAGTTTCAGTGGCTGAGAGATTTCAGAGTCGAGAGGTTATCCTGGAGGTTATTCTTATGCATTATATAGATATCCCTTTTTAGTTTATGGCATATCAGAGTGGGTGGAGGGAAGTACCTGAAACTGTTAAACTGTACTCCAATAGCTGTGATTCTTGAAGATGACTGTGTAACAATATAGCTTTTACAATGTGACTTTATGATTGTGAAAACCTCATGTCCGGTACTCCTTTTATCCAGGGTATGCACAAATGAATAAAAAAACATGGCTAAGAAATAAATGAGGGCGCTGCGACAGTGGCTCAATGGTAGAATTCTCACCAGCCATGCCGGAGACCCAGGTTTGATTTCTGGTACTTGCCCATACAATCAATCAGTCAATCAACCAGTCAATAAAATGAGAGATAAGGGGTAAAATAAATTGGGTAGACTGAAATACTAGTGGTCAATGAGTGGGAAGTGTATGGTATGTATGAGTTTTTCTTTTTTTTCCTTTTCTGAGACAATGCAAATATTCTAAAAATGATCATGTTGATGAATACACAACTATGTGATAATATTGTGAGCCACTGACTGTAACCATGTATGGACTGTATGTGTGTGAAGATTTTTCAATAAAAAATGTTAAAAGAAAACAAAAACAAACAAACAAAAACATTCCTACCAACCCTAAAGAACACTTAGGACTCCATCTGAGATTTTACAAAAGTTTCATGCACTATGATTACTTTCCAGCAATCTACAACATCCAGATGGGTTCCCAGGCCAAATAAGTCCTGAAACACACTGGGGCCAGCTTCTCCCGAACATCAACTGTTCGATCTCCCTATCCCATAGTACTGACAACCCTTTCCAATTTGAAAAAGAATGGGCATAATGTATGATGAGTTCTTTCTTTTGATGGAGAGATGCAAATGTTCAAAAAAATGATCATGGTTCAATGAAAGGGATCAGTAAGGGGTATGGCCTGTAAAATTTATTTTTTTTTCTGTTTGTTATATTTTTCTGTTGTCTTTTTATTTCTTTTTCTGAATTGATGTTAATGTTCTGGGAAATGATCATGATGATGAATATGCAACTATGTGATGATATTGTGAATTGCTGAGTGTATGTGTTGGGAATGTTTGTGTTTCTTGTAATTTTTTTTTTAATTAATAAAAATTTTTTTTTTAAAGTGAAAAAAAAAAAAGATCATGGTGATGAATACATAACTATGTGATGATATTGTGAGCCACTGATTGTAACCGTGTCAAGAATGTTTGAAAAGCAGACAAATACAAAAAAAAAAGAATGTCAAAAATGTTCATATGTTTGTTTGTTGTTTACAATGAAAAAAATAAAATAAAAAGAATGGGCATAGACCAAATACCCCAAAAGACTGGACAAAAGATCAAAGGAAAAGGCAGAGTTATAACACAGAACACAGGATTTTACAAATGAATATGACTGCTAAATCATTATATTGATATTTCTTTTAGTCTCCAATGTCTTGGACCAGCTAGGAAACAAAACAAAACAAAATCTAAAATTGTGGAACGGTAATGCATACCAAACTCTGAAATCTGTTCTATAACTGTTGTGGTGTGCTGTCGAAATTTATTGCTGTTTTGTAGATACATTATTTTTCACAAGTAAAAAAGAGAAGAGGATGTTGAAGTGTGCTTTGAAAATTATTGCTTTTTTCTGTCTTTTCTTTGTATATATATGTTACATTTTACAACGAAAAAGGTAAAAACAAAACTACAGGCAGTTATAGTAATATTAGATAAAATAAATTCCTGAAATAAAAAAAAAAGAGGAAACCAAGGCCATTAATTAATCAGATTAACAAAGCTAGTATATGACAATGTTTCAATCTAAACCCTGGTCCGTTTGCATTCCTCAAAACCCACAAACCCATTAGATCTTTGAGTGCCACAATGTGCCAGTTGTTTGAAATATTGTCATTGAGTGTAAAGTGGCTCCAAAAGCTACATTTATAAAATATTTGAAAATGTGAGATTCACAGAGACCTAGGGTACATAAAAGGTCTCTTTTCTATCCCATATTGTTTCTAACAGTAGTGGAAAACACCAAGCATTTAACGTGATCAATTTTTAAACATAAAAACTATGAGAACAAGATTTGCTAACATTATCATGATGAAACTGTTTTAATAACCCAACAGGTACATAGTATTTAAGAAAATTGAAATTTTACACTAACTTTTACTCCTGTAATCTGCTACTGTAGGCTTCTTTAAAACTTGTTGAATTAAAAACTATACTGTAATTTTTGAAAAAATTGTTACCTCTCTTCCATATAGAGTATAATTCATATTTACAAAAAAATCTATACTGTTCATTACCCAGCCCAGAATCTTGTACAATACTGTATAATTAGCATGTGCTCAAGCATTATATACTTGCTAAGTGGCAATGGATTAAATTCTAGATTGAACACAAGCAGTAAACAAAACTGATTACTATGCAGCCTTTGCTGCAAAATGCCCAACTAGCTTCACATGCAACCCCATCCCGGGGGTAAGAACCACAGACTCCTATTTCAATGACACCGCAGACTACATCTATAGTGCTCTAATTTTTGTGACAGCACAGATAAAAAATAACAACTCCCATTAAATTCTAATAGGCAACACCACCTAAGGCACAGTTTTGCATAGCCAGTTAACTGCTTATACCCCTATCCTATTTAAACCTGTACTATTAAAGCTCCTATAGCAAATAAGTCAACTAATACCAATTTCCCCTCTTTTCTCCTTCAGGGCATCTAGGATGTACCACAAAAGTATGAACTGACTTAAAGGAAAATTACAGAACCAGATGAGGGAGCTAACTAAAATTTTAATAAAAACTGCAATCTGAGGCCTAACTTTAATGCTTTGAGGAAGAAAACCAGAAAATAAATTGGGCAATAGAGATAGCCTGAGGAACTAAATTTTTTAAAATGGAAGGAAAATTAACTTATAACTACCATAGTGGTAACATATGGATATTCTGAAATTATATAAAATATACCAGAATGCTCTTGGCATGATTTCAAATCTACAGTAAAATGGCAAAGTGAAAGTACATATACTGAAGGAAGAAGACATTAGAAATGCCTCCTTATTTATGCAACATAAGTTTGTACAAGTCCACAAATCCTTAAATGACACCTGTGGGGCTAGACCTATTTCAGATTTCAGAATTTCTAGATTTTAGAAGGGCTAGATGGTGTCATGGACAGGTTCATGTGTCAACGTGATCAGGTAGTGGCACCCGGTGGTCTGGTTGGGCAAGCACTGACCTGTCTGCTACTAGGAGGTCATTTCAGGGACTTAAATCATGATTACGCCAGCTATATCCACAGCTGATTGCATTTATAATCAGCTAAGGGGAATGCGCTGTGATGAGTGATGCTTAATCTAAACACTGGAAGGCTTTTAAGGAGGATTCAGAAGAGACACTCTTCCTGCTTTAATAGGGAAACCTCTCCTGTGAAATTCATCCAGACCCTTCATCAGTCATCAGCTTCACAGCCTGCCCTATGGATTTTGGACTCTTCCATTCCTACAGTTGTCAGCCAGCCTCTCCTGAGAGTTCATTTGAGGATCTTCATCAGAGTTACCAGTTTGCAGCCAGCCCTACAGACCTCAGACTCTACATTACCATGGTTACATAAGACATTTTTTATAAATTTTGTATCTATGAATATTTGCTGCTGATTCTGTTTCTCTAGAGAACTGTAGCTAATACAGATGGTATATATTCCATTCAGTTAAATTCCCCAGTAGGTTCTGGGACAGTATCTCACAATTAAAAAAAATACTTGTGCAGTAAAATGACTGAACAGCCAGATCAAATGGGACAAAGAGTATAAGTAGTCTAACTTTTACCACCAAACTTAAAAAACTTTGTTTCAAAACCTGTTGTATTTCAGAATTACGAATGAGGGATCATGGATCATATACTGTTTTCCAAAAGAAAACAACATTAATATATTTTCAACAACAACTTCTTCTCAACTGCATGCAATATCTTAATCACAAAAACATGCCTTGTGTTTCTTGTTTGCATATATATTTTGGCCTCTCTACTAAACTGATTCTTTACTACTGAACCATTTTCTCAAGAGGCCTTGTGCATTGTCTTAAGCATGGCAATAATCTAATAGGTCACTTTTCTTTTAAAAAAAAATTATACTATAAAAGCAATTCACATTCATTATAATAAATATGGAAAATACCAAAAAGTATATATTAAAAAAACTCAAACTATCTAAAGATAACTAGATTAAACATTCCTGGCCTCTATCTATTTACAAAAGAAATTTTTTAAGAAGCAAAAACTTAACTGGGTTCTTAATGGGTTACTTTTCTATTTTTTCAATAAAAAGAAAACAGTCCTATTTGACCATCAGCATTGCTGTGACAAACAAAACAATGTGAAAGTTTTTTGAAAACTGTAAAGTATCATATAAAACAATATGGAAACTGAAAGAAGGATTAATGAAAATGATGCTCAAGTTTCAAGTTTTATTCTAGTTCTTAGCTCCAGCTCATATTAGCAGTACCTGGGGAAGGAGGGTTTTAGAAAAATCTATGCTGGGCCCCAACCAGAGCAATCAAAACCAAATCTATGGAGATAGGAGTCTACCAAGCATTTTTTAAAACTCCTCAAACGACTCTAAAGCTGAGTCTAGATCAAAAACCCTGAGATAAATGAGTGTAACTAAAGAAACTAGAGTAAGCAGAGGAAAAAAGTTACTGTTTTCAGATTCTCCAGACCAGAACGCAAATTCTACCTACTTTCAATAGAACCTATTTTAAGTGTTGAAATGGAAAAATTGGTCATTGAATGTATACCCCCTATGAGTATATGCACATATATAACACACTTTAAATTAACAAAATGTTTCCTGTGATTATTTCAAGGTGGTAGGATTATGGGAAACTTTCACTTTTTTATACTTTGAGATTATCCATTTTTTTTAAATGAAAACATTTCACTTTTATAATCTGGAAAATAATACTGTAAAGCTAGGGTTGCCCAGTAGGGCTTCTCAGATTGTAGAGTTTATGATGTGAATGGCAACTCCTGGAACTGTGCACTGAGAACATTTTACTATAATGTGAGGAGTAGGGCATAACTGATCAAATAAATTGATCAATTCCACCCTCCTTAAGCGCTACACCATTGGTCACTTTCTGCATTAAAGTCCTTTCTGATAGCACCAACTAATATAGTTTATATTGTCTACAAATTCTGTATAATTAGCAGTTTATTTTACATGTGTTCAGGAAAGATCCCAAGATTTGAAATAAATGAAAATCTGAAGCCCACTGCCCCCCAATTCAGAATACCTGGAAAGACGACTGAATGGGGAAAAGCACACTGCCTTAAAGTACTAGAATGAGTTACCTATTTCCCCACAAGAACTCTTGACAAGACACACACCAGATGTGATACCATGAAATAGGTGAAAAAGAGTACGAAAGTGCTTTGGTGACTAACATAATCCACTTTATACAACTATATAAGGCAAATGCAGGTTTTAATGGTTAAGATAAAAATGTTCAATTTTGTGAAATTAAGATGAATATACACCTCTGAATCTGGACAAAAAATTACGAGCCTTCCAACACAATAACAACTTCCTGAGGAATAAAAGGATGTTGCAACGATTTATGTGTTCTAAAGTAAATATCAGCATATAAAGGGAAGCCACTAGTGCTGTTGAGAAAAGCACCTTAAAAAAGTCTTTGGAAGATAGCATAAACTATTAATCTATGATGTACCTGCTTCCTACAAAAAAAATGCAACTAAAATAGGAACTAGAAGAGGTAATTTTTAAAGTAGTTGTTAAGAGAGCCATGAAATAACCCTCAGTATTCATTCAATAAATATTTTCTGAGCACTTATTTGCTAAACCCTATGCTAGGTATTACAGAGACAGAAGTAAATAAAAGACATTTTCTTTGCTCTCCAGAAGCTTTTAGCCTAATGGGCTCACAATAAATGCCCATGACAACTGTATTCCCCAAAGTCCTTCTAAATGCCACAGTTCTGATCAGTGTTTGTTAATATTTGAACTTACTGCGGTTAAAAAAAAAAAAACGGGCAGGAATTTCAGTACATTATGATACTACATTATATTAAATATATTTCACGTGGTAGAGTACTATATTGTCTTATTTGAAATATAAATGTAGAAAGCTTTACACTGCAAACACGTACTTAATTATAAATATATTGTCTGTGATTTCTTCCACAAAATGTTAGGTATCAGATGTCTGATCAAACTTATAAACCCAAATTATACTTGCTTCTATAGGGAAAAAATATTTTACACACCACATTGATTCTTTCTAAAGTATACATGTATTGCAAATTAGTTTCAACATTAGTGAGCATTACATGATATGTAATTCTGGATAATGTATTGATTAACCACATAAAATAATTAGTAACTTCTGCTGAACTTTAGAGTTCATTTTAAAGGCTGAAAATTAAAAAAAAAAAAAGATATGCCATTATCAGGGGGGTCTAAAGAATCTTTAAATCTATAATCTCTAAAACAAGCTGACGTGTTAGTTCTACCTGTTTAACAACTTTCTTAACACACACCCAAATGACAGTAAATCTCACTAGGTGAAGCTTTCTTCTAAGTTACTTATTAAAAAGCTTTTAATGAAGAGAGTGTAAAAAAGACTCAGGAGGAAGAACCAAACTAAGCTGCAAACTGTTCCACCGAATTAACTACATGCAAATAGATTTTATAAATGGTTGATTGTAAATAACAGAACTCACTATAACACTTTCAATATTTACTTCAAGTTTATACTTGTAATAACTGGATTTTTAAAATATTCTATAATACACTTAAGAATACAGATTTCTTTCCCTCTAATCTGTCTAAAAACAATCATTTTAGCACACACATTTTTAAAAGAAATTGGGTGCACAGGTGGTTTAGCAGTAGAATGCTCACCTTACATGCGGGAGACCTGGGTTTGATTCCCAGACTATGTACCACCACCACCCCCGCAAAAAAATGAAGAAAAGAAACAGTAACCCTGCATTTATACTAGAAGGAGATTACCTAAGTAATTTCTCCAGGTTCATGAAGCCTCCCTCAGTTTTTTATCCTTTAACTTTTATTTGCTGAATTAAGATTATCATAAGACTTATTTCTTTTCCTGACAAACTACATATGTCATGTCTTGCTGGTATCTACGTGAATGCCTCTAAAATGTCTTTCTTTACTCTTTTCCTCCTCTAATAACCTGTAAAGAAAATCTGTAATGACTGAGGGCCTGTGAGCTTTCTCGTTCCTTCCCTATATTATCTATTCTAGTTGAACAGAAAGCAGTTTTCTTCGGGCTCCTAACTATACATAATTGTTAAATTTCAGAGCTAAGAGTCTTAGACATGATCTAAAATTAGAAATGTCTAATTTCTAAGAAATGGTCTACAATTAGAATTTCCAATTTTGCAAAAGAAACAAACCCAATGAAGGGAAAGTAGCATGACCTAGATGACATTTTTTTTCAAGGCAATACTAAGTAAAATAAAATTTAACAAGAATTTACTGTAGTGATTCAGTAACTAGACTGAAATAATGAAACCACATTAAAACATTTTATTTATTGAATTCTTGGCTTAAAAAGTCTATTATTTGTTGATATTTCAACAAGTTTCTTAACAGAAATTTGATTTCTAAACATTATTTTTAAACTTCTTTAAAATAATCTTATCTATAAACACCTTAATTGTAAATTAATTCAAATTAGGTTATTTACTTTGGGGATTTACATTGTGCTTTGCAATTCAAAGGATTTTCTGCATAATGACAAATGAAATTTGAGGAGACTAGAGCTATTATCACAGAGGTCCCAGGATGAGGTTCATGACTTACACAGTAGGTTGTAGACAAATGATAAATGTTACAGCTTCTAATCAAGGACCACAAGATACCTTAACATCAGAGTTAAGGAAAAATTAACATTCAAGTATCTTTAAATCCATATAAAAGAAAAAATTAATGTAATAATAAAAAAATGAAAAATATAAATATATATTGAAAGAGTCTTAAAACTGTATATTGCTGAAATTATTTCTAAGGCTAAGATAAATGAAGCTCCTAATGAAACCTGAAAAATAAAGGATACACAGACAAATTAAAAGTAGGTGAGAACTGAAAAAAATCAATTGAGTTCTTCTTTAAATAATAAAATCCTAAGAATAAACTCAAAAAACTTGGAACGCTGATTAATAGCCCAGCATCTGTCAAATTATCACAACATGCTAAGTAAACAACGTAAATCAAAACCACTACAAGAAACTGGTTAATTCTTGATGTACTTATGCTCGAATTTTTTGCTTCCTCATTTACAAAGGGCCTCTGGCTTGTCAGCACAAGCTTTTCTAAAGGAGAGAAATGTATCTGTCAAAGTGATACATTAGACTCAGAGAGTTACATCAAAAGCAACAGACTTTCAAGATAGTTTAAACTCCATTTCCACCTCTGCCATTCATATCCCACCCAAGAATTGCTTCTTACTCCTTTTCAGTTTCCTTTGGCACAGAAATAGGGGTCATCTTACAAATCTATGAAGAATTAAATACTGAGTTGGCAGCAGGATCTGTCTGGTCCCAATATCCACAGGGTGCTTAAAGTTAAAATTTAATATTTGTCTCTTTTCAAGTTAATCCATTGCATCGTTTAAAATCTAGTTGCACCAACTGGATATACTACAGTTTGCATATTCCAAAACTTAAAGCAGGAAAGAGAGTTAGATTTCAAAATATGTGGCAGTCATCTACAACATATTCATTTAAGTGAGAATTACACTCATTAATGGAAATTTTAAGTAGGTACCAAGATCCAGATTCTCACATCATGTCTGCCTTCTACCACTATTCTTATGGAAGGGAAGGAAAAATTTGCAATTATTCAAAAGATTTCAACTACCAGCAGCTTTTAAAAATACCTTATAAGTCCCATTTATACTGTTGAAATGTTAATTTAAAACCACTTTTAGCTATTCACTAAATCTCCATATCCTGGCATATTCTTACTCAGTTTGAAAGTTATAAAATCAAAATCCTTAACATTTCCCTATAATTTAAAGCTTTTTTTTTTCTTATCTAATAATGGATTTCTCTAACTTGTTAATATGATTGGTAAGGTCTTTTTGAATTTCACTAAGAATTAGAATTTATGTCATAAAGAAAATTGAGTTCACCCAATCAAACAAAATACTAAACATGGAAGTTATGGAATTTTAATAAACTAGAGAAAACAGTAAAGAGCCAAGATGAAAGATTTGGTAGGAATTCCACCAATACTCTGCCAATTGTGGGGCAAGGTAGACATGTATTAAGCTGCAAGGCATTTATGCAGTCTTCACCCAATGAAGGAAGAAACAGTATTAAACTTGACTTAATAATTTTTCCGGAAGCAATGAAAAACGGGTCTCACTTTCAGGTCAGCTTCAGCCGAATCTTAAGGGCTAGGAGTCACCCAGAGCCTGGCAACAGTAACTGTTCTTCCTTGACCCAAGAAGGCAGAATGCCAGAGGGAAACAGCAAAGAATAGCACTATATATATAAACAGGGCAAGTGGCACAAGAGCAGAGGCAAGTTATATAACCAAAATATATTTTAAAATATGTTCATAACTCGTAACAACCTTTGCCTTTGGTTGGTTTCTTGTTTGGAGTATCAGTTGAAACAGTTAATTCAATATTATCTGGATCGCCTCCTTCCTCTTCAATAGCCTACATTAGAAAGAGAAGTTAATATGCTACACAATCTATCTAAACTTATTTTATAAAGCGAAATGGGGGGAAAAAAAACGGCAAACCTCAAGCCTCAAATTGCCGGCCATTTCAAGAACCGACTTCAAGTAAAAAAAAAAAGCAAACTACACGAAAGATTAAGAGAAACTTTCAGAGGGAAAAAGTCATTAGATATCAAAATCACACGGAGTTTTAAATTGTACCGAGTCGAGATAATTAAATATCACATATTATCATACTGAACAATACGCTCTATCCCCAAAAAGTTACTAGTTACTAAATAACTAACAAGTTTCCCTGATTTCTTTAATGTAAACACATTTCTCCTGTACTACAATTCCAACGTTAACTGACATAAACCAGAATGATAACAAGGGATGAAAAATCAGATTATTGCTGTGATGCAAAAACTGAGAACCCACTGGAAAACAAAATCTCTCTCTTACCCACCCACCACTCCCACCACCAATTCAATCCCTCTCCCACTACCAAGTCAACCCCCCAACCCCCACCCAAGATGGAGAGAGAACGGTTGGGCACAATTAAACGGTAACTTCGCAGAAGTCACCAAAGTAACCATTCCCTCTGAGGCCAGGAAACGCACGCGCTCACCATCGCTAAAGGCTGGGAACCGAGTGCCTCCCAGGTCTCCACGATCGCCCTTGGGAGGCCGCGCCGGCCGTCTGCGGCCCTCGCAGCTCGGCGGAGACGTCCTGGGGGAGGAGGGGGAGCGCTCGTCGAGCGCGGCGAGTCCCCGGCAGCTCGCGGGCCCGTCTCAGGCTCCGCACGGCGCGCGGGGGCGGAGGCGCAGCAGAAAGATCCTCGCCCTCCCGCGCGCGCAGGCGGCGCCCTGGGCCTTCCTACCGCGCCGACCCGTGGGCCCTCGCGGCTGCGGGCAACGCGGGGCTGCGGCGGAAGGGGAGTGCCGAGGCGCGGCCTAAGCTTCCCTTCCCGGACATCGCCCGGCCTCACCTGCTTGAGTCGAGAGACTAGCACAGTCTTGACTCCGGTGATGTCTAAGTTCCGCCGCTTCAGCTCGGACTTGAGATCGATGACCCGCAGATCGGTGATCTTTTTACTTTCCGCCTGACCCGAGGCGGCCGAGGCGGCCGAAGCTGCTACAGCACCGGTAGCGGCAGCCATTTTAGGAGAGCAGCGCGCTGCCAAGGCAGCGGGTAGGCTGCAGGGCGGCGGCAGCAGTAGAGGCAACTTCGACCCAGGCCTTGGCGGCGGTCGGCGCCGCGCAACGCTGCGCACAATGAGCCGCTAGCCCCGCCCCCTGTCCGCCGCCCCCAGCGCAACCTGCAGCCACAGCCAGCACCCGGATGACGGGCGCGCGTGCGCGCTGGTGCAGGCGGAGGCTGCCGGCGCGCTCCGTGGAGTGGGCTGCGGCCACCTGAGCAGTGCGACCCCTTGCGTGGGCCGGAGGTCAGGCAAGTCTAACCGCACCAACGTTCACCGCGCTGCCGTTTCCCGGTACTTCATTAGCCATTTTCTGGCAACGTCTAGATTCTTGCGCAACAACTATGTGCTAGACACTACCCGTTTTAGATAGTTCTTGTGTTGCTAAGCAAAAACCAAGAGGGCGTATACGGGTCTTGAACCTCTCCAAGAGAAATACTTTACCAGCCCTGCTGGATAATTGAAAAGCGTGACCAGTGTGCACAGGCCACTAATGAACTAGTTTCCCTAAATTCCGGAATCTGAAAGAAACCCTAGGGGTGTTAATCCAAATAACATAAAGGTGTGGCCTGTGTGATGTGTCCCACTGGCTCTCTCAAGGGAAGATCAGACCTTCCGCCCGAAAAGGTTTAGTTTATTCGAGGACTACTTTGGTTTACTTGAGAAACAAGAAAATTTCCCGTCTACATTGGCCTCGGCTTGCCATCCTTCCCAGTGGATCTGATGGCTCAACAAAAATAGTTTTCACTGAATGAGGGAAATCAACGTATAAGTACTTGTTGCCATCGCATATGCAATGTTCACGGTTTTGCTCTCCCTTCCCTAAAATTCAGGCTTCCGAGAGCAGTGACCGTCTTATCGGGGAACGGCCTGTACAAGTGAGTACCTACTCATGATTTTAACCAGCATTTATGGAATTAAACTGTTGTATAAATTCTATAAATTAAATATACTGACATTTCCTGTTTTTTAAATTTGCATTAATGAGGCCTGGTTCACTTTAGGTTGCTTTTTCTGGTGGAGTAGTTAGATCAAAAGGAGAAGACTGGACATTATAAAATAATACGTGACATTCGGGTACTTCTTTATGGTTTATGATGAACTTTGACATCAGTAGCGCTCTTAATCCTTCCTAATGCGGCGAAGTAAATCTCCACAAGGCCTAGTGAGTTTACAGGTTTTGCACGTATTCACACAGTTGGTGTGTGGCAGAGATGGTGTTCAAAACTAGGCTCCTGGTTCTAAATCCATTTCTGTCTACACTGAAACATTGATTTCACAGTCCAATCAGAATTTTATATTTCAAAGGGTCTTTGGAAATATTGTTTCCTTCTTTTTTTTCTGGTAAGTGAAGATTTAAAGAGATTTACCTAGAGTTCCACAGCTAAAACTCAGATCTTATTCCACTGTCTTTCCTACTCTACCACCCTGCTTCCCCTTCCTGTGAAATCTAGTAAAGCCTACTTATACTAACCAAAAACAGTACGTTTAAGGAGAATGAGTTTTTCTTTGGGCTGTCTATTTTACATATAACTAAAATCTTATAATGGAGTTCTCTAAAATGAAGAAATGTGCTTTCTAATATGGTACACTTGAGAAGGGCTCATCATGTATGTTATATTCTTGTCAAATATGTTTAACCTAAATGTGGTCATTAGAAAAGAATGAAACGGTTCAATTTTAGGTGTGGTAATGGATGCTGCTGATGGCTGCCCAACAGTGTGAATGTAATTAACACCATTGAATTACATTTCTAAATGTGGTTAAAGGGGGGTTTTTAAGTTCTATATACACTTCTAAAATAAAAAAGATTTACAGAAATGAAAAGCAATGTCATTCTTTTCACCAAATTTTTTTCATTGGAAAGTATGGCTGTTTTTCATAAAAATGTAGTTTATGTAACATGTAATAGTTGGTCAGTTTTAGATAAAATGACAAATATTTGAAGAATAAGATGCTCTACGAAGTCTAAACTCTTTAAAATACCAATATCATGAAAAAAAAAGTTGAACAGTTTTAGAATAAAGATAACTAAAGAGACTTGACAAATAAATGTTATATGTGATTGTTGTTTCATTCCTGAATCAAAGAATAAAAAGCTCATAACATTTTGTGGGCAATTGGGAATTTCGACTGAATATTAGGTTGTATTACTGTATCAACGTTAAGTATCTGGGGTGTTATGGTTATTTAGAATGTCTTAGTTCTTAGGAAACCCTTGAGGAGAAACTTCCTGGTGAAGTATTATACCCTCTACAATTTACATTCAAATGGCTAAAGAGAAAAAGAAAACAAATGTGACAGTATGTTGCCGGTTACTAAAGTAAATGTAGCAAAACAGTAATTGGGGAAACAAATGTAGCAAAATGTTAACAGAGAATCCAGGTGAAGAGTACAAGGTTGTAGGTTGCACAGTATTCTGTTTAAATTTTTTTGTAAGTTTGAAATTATTCAAAATAGGTTGGGGGAAATCCATCCAGAAATATAATTTTTTCATAATAGAGAATAATATGGAGATAATATATTATTTAATTTTTAGCATATAAGATATTTTATCTTGTCATTTAACCTAAGGTTTTTGGTGTTTTTCTTTTTCAAATCACTTATCTAAATTTTCTTTTTAATGAATGTTTGCTTACTACAATAAGTGTTTTCCTATATTAATCTTTTAGTAAAACATATTTAGGTGAAGGAACACATTAATTTTTCTCAGTATTCAATTTATTATTTGGATGTTTCTTTTCTCCTAAAACCAAAAGCCCTATCTCCCATTTCTAGTAAATATACTAAATAATATTATGGGTAAGTTCAAGACCTGAGCTCCTTCAGCTATACTTATCTTCATCTGTATATATTTTTGCATGGAGAATACTGTTAAAAATAATAATAGCCTGTATTTTATGTATAAAGCCTCTTGTCATTTATTGAGCTCTTTTGCACTCATTATGTCATTTTGTTTTTATATGTTTTATATATTAAAAAATACTCAAATTTGTATTGAGTATTTATTATCCTCCAGGCATGCCAGGCTCTGGAAAGAAAATTATTACCTTATCTATTTTGTTCACCATACCATTGTAAGAACTCCTAACACATCGTAGACTCTCAGTAAATACTGATTGGTTGAAGAAAAATGGTAACTGACCATCTTAAGATTCTTACATTCTGGTGACAATGTAACACTAAGCCGTTAATTTTTAAAAAATCATAAAACATGTGTAGGGTCACAAATGTAATAAGTGCAATGAAGAAGAGGAACACAGTACTCTAAGAAACTGTAATAGGAAAATTTACCATTTGGGATAGATAGAATAATCTTCATTTTGTAGAAGAGAAACATGAGGTTCAAAAATGTCAATAACTTGTCCAAGTGCATAGAGTAGTAAGTGGAAGATCCAGGATAACTCCAGATTCATTTCATTTTTAACTTATAATCTTATTTTCCATCAAAATTTATTTGTATTCTTCCTAATGCTAAGCCTTCATCTCTGTACTGTTCACTCTATTTTTTTGAGGCCTTAATATCTGTTTACTATCTTATTTTCAACATTATCATTCCATGCCACTACCTTCATATAGATTTTTCAACCTTTCCAGTCTTGACGCATCTTTGCTTAGCCCAGCTATTTCCTTTTAGCAACAGATACAATATTGTGTCCTCCTAATGAAAAGTACATCACCTTTAGTTGTTCGGGACTAAATCGAGTTCTTGCAGAGCACAGGTCAGTGCCACTGTGAGACCAAAAAACATGCCAGGCACAGAAGCAAACATATTTATTAGGACTTAAGAACAGGAGAAGGTCCAGAGTGGTAGTGCTTCACAGAGGAGCAGGAGTGCAAAAGGCATTATGTATATGATTTTGGAACAAAGACATTACATACAGTATAAAGATATCCAGCCTCTAGTATAATTATCAAAGGGTCTTAAGATGATGTTTTACTAAGATTAATGTTTAAGACTAAGACGCAATCAGTGTGGTACTACTGCCATCCCTTTACATGTGATTACATTGTTTTCCTTACCGGGAAGTTGTTTACTTTCTTGATCTTTGTCCTGGTCAAACAGACTGTTATGTGCTTAGGGTTCATTCCTGTTTAGGAGAAGGCCTGGGCCACCACACTAATAATGATTGAGGAGGTAAATCAGAGAGATACTTCCCTGATGATTAAAAAAAAAAAAGAGCTTGAAAAAATACTTTAAAACACCTTTTTAAAAGTATCAAAGAACTAACAAGATAGTGAGAAATTATTGAGCCAAAATTTGAGAGAAGACTGACATCTAGAGAGATAAGCCCAGCATTTGGAGTGAAAGAGGATTTTCACTAACGCCAAAGAAGCAGCTGATAAAGTGAGTGCCTCTTTTTTTTTTCTAAGAGAATTAGCAGAAATTCTAGAACTGAAAAATTAAATAAATAAAACTAAGGAGTCAGTGAACGGATTTTTCAGTAGATTAAACAAAACATAGAATTAGTATGTGGAAGAGGGAGCAAAAGAAACTATTAAGAATGAAGCATGGAAAGACAAAACGATGGAAACTGTTTGAGGTATATTAGTCAGGATCTTAGCAAGAAAATATGTCACACTTAAATTGAATAATTAAAGGAAAATTTAATGAGAGAATTATTTTGAAATGTGTGGGCAGGTGTTTTAGTTTCCTGGCTGCTAAAACAAATACCATATAAGAGGTTGGCTTAACAACAGGAATTTTTTATTTTTTCATAATTTTTCATTGACAAACCAAAACAACATACAAACACGAACATTCTTAACATACAAACATTCCATATATGGTGTACAATCAATGGCTCGCAATATCATCACATAGTGGTATATTCTAACTACTATGTTAGGTCATTTTTTAGAACATTTAACAACAGGAACTTATTGGCTCATGGTTTCAGAGGCTAGAAGGGTTGATTCCTCCTCGTGTCAGTATCTTCTGGGTGACTGACAGTTCTTGGGGTTCCTTGACTTTTCCATCACATGGCAATGCGCATGGTAGTATCTTCTCCTTTTTCTTCCAGCATCCATTGACTTCCAGCTTCTAGCTGTTGTGTATGGCTTTCTCTCTGTGGTCATCTCTATATTGTCTCCAGTAATAGGATTAAGACCCATCCTGATTCAGTTGGGCCACACCTTAACTGAGGTAACCTCATCATAAAGTCCTGTTTGCAGTGGGTTAATACCCACAGGAATACATTAAGATTAATTTTTTCTGGGGTATATAACTACAAGCCACCACAGCAAGGTTTAAGGAAATCACAAAACATATTAAGTACTTGGGTTAGTATCAGCGGAAACTGTTCCCACACCCCAGCCTAGAGAGGCAAGGAGAAAAAATGGTTGCTAAAATCCAGAAAGGGTAGCTGTATGAAGAAGGCTATATGGAAGGACCTATGACTACAATAGAGGGATTCAACCATAGCAACTCCACAGTAAGACAGCCTTGGGGAGTTAAATACAGAAACCTCATCTTCTTCCACGCTCTAATTTCCTGTCAGTGTTTCCCATTAGCCAAATGCAGCTGGAAGCCTAAAGTGAGAGTAAGGAAACCATCTGATGTATCCCTAAATATCTGCCTCTGCGAATACTGAATAAAGTGGAAGAAGGATAGAGAGAAGATTAGGGTAAAGAGATAAAAATTGAAGATATCCAGAATAGAAAGTAAGATACAGAGAGGATACAAAGAGAAATGTAACAGGTTTTTAGTTGGATTTCCAGAAAGGAAAGAGAAAGGGACCAAAACAATTACTTTGAGAATTTTCTAAAACTTGTGAAAGACATTGATCCATAGATTAAAGAAGCTTAATCTATGCACAAGAAATTTAATCAAAGCCCAAGTAGGATAAATTTTTCATTCATATTCCAAGGTATGTGTTAGTAAAACTAAGAAAATCAAAGAGAAAATTTTAAAAGCAAGCAGAAAAAAAATTAGATTGCTTTCAAGGGAGCAAATATAAAACTGAACACTTACTTCTTAACAGCAACAATGGAAATCAGAAGACCGTTGAATGATATCTTCAATATATTTAAAGAAAACAATTGCTAATTTACAACATTAACTCAGAGAATTAATCATTAGTAGATTTGCACTAAAGGAAATACTAAATGGTATTCTTTTAGCAGAAGAAATGATACAAGAAAGAAGGTGAACAGTGACTATCATAATTTCTAAAGTAACCAATAATCAAATATTTAAGGAATTTCCAACCTTCACATCTATGGCCACTTGATTTTTTAAAAAAAATTTTTATTAATTAAAAAAATTTAATAACAAACGAAAAAAACATTAACATATGATCATTCCATTCTACATATATATATATAATCAGTAACTCACTATATCATCACATAGTTGCATATTCATCATTTCTTAGAACATTTGCATCAATTCAGAAAAAGAAAAAGACAATAGAAAAATAAAACGAAAACAGAAAAAAAAGATGATACATACCATACCCCTTACCCCTTACTTTCATTGATCACTAGCATTTCAAACTAAATTTATCTTAACATTTGTTCCCCCATTATTTATTTTTATTCCATATGTTCTAGTTGTCTTGTTGAGAAGGTAGATAAAAGAAGCATCAGACACAAGGTTTTCACAATCACACAGTCACATTGTGAAAGATATATCATTATTCAATCATCATCAAGAAACATGGCTACTGGAAAACAGCTCTACATTTTCAGGCAGTTCCCCCCAGCTTCTCCATTACATCTTGAATAACAAGGTGATATCTACTTAATGCATAAGAATACTGTTCTAGTTTGCTAGCTGCCGGAATGCAATATACCAGAGATGGAATGGCTTTTAAAAAGGGGAATTTAAAAAACTGTAAATTTGCTAGTTTACAGTTCTAAGGCCGAGAAAATGTCCCAATTAAAACAAGTCTATAGAAATGTCCAATCAAAGGCATCCAGGGAAAGATACCTTGGTTCAAGAAGGCCAATGAAGTTCAGGGTTTCTCTCTCAAGTGGAATGGCACATGGCAAGCACAGTCAGGGCTTTTCTCTCATCTGGAAGGGCACATGGTGAATACGGCGTCACCTGCTAGCCTTCTCTCCTGGCTTCTAGTTTCATGAAGCTCTCCGGGAGGCGCTTTCCTTCTTCATCTCCAAATGTCACTTGCTGGTGGACTCTCTGCTTCGTGGTGCTGCAGCATCCTCTGCTCTCTCTGAATCCCTCATTCTCCAAAATATTTCCTCTTTTGTAGGACTCCAATAAACCAATCAAGACCCACCCAAATGGGTGGAGACATGTCATCCCTTAATCCAGTTCAACAACCACCCTTGACTAAATCACATCATCCAGGGAGATGATCTGCTTACAGTTTCAAACATAGAGTATTGAATAGAGATTATTCTACCTTTATGAAATGATATTTTGATTAAAACATGACTTTTCTTAGAGGGCATACTTCCTAACAAACCAACACAAATACCTCCAGGATAACCTCTCGATTCTGTTTGGAATCTCTCAGCCATTGACACTTTGTCTCATTTTACTCTTTACCCTTTTGGTTGAGAAGGTTTTCTGAATCCCTTGATGCTGAGTCTTAGCTCATTCTAGGATTTCTATCCCACATTGCCAGGAAGGTCCACACCCTTGGGAGTCATGTCCCATGTAGACAGGAGGAGGGTGGTGAGTTTGCTTGTTGTGTTGGCTGGAGAGAGAGGCCACATCTGAGCAACAAAAGAGGCTCCCTTTTAAGTAGGCTTGACCTATCCTTTGTAGGGTTAAGTTTCATATGCACAAACCCCAAGAATGGGGACTTGGCCTATAGCTTTGGTTGCCCACACTGCTTATGAGAATATCAAGAATTCAACTTGGGAAAGTTGAATTTCTCCCCGTTCTCACCATTCCCCGAAAGGGAATTTGCAAATACTTTTCCATTCACTGATCGAGTCACTCTGGGATTCATCAAGGCATCACTCTGGACAAACCAACAAAATCTCATGTCCTATCCAGGATTCCAAGTATTTATGGTGTTCAATCAAGCTATCTACATAAGTTATTAGGAAATGCACTAGTCAAAATATAAATTTTGTACCAAATAAACATTTTTTGCTTTAGTCTCACACATGAGGTGAAATTGTAAAATATTAATTACCTTCTATTTTCAGCACCCTGCAGTAATGACATTCCTTTGTTCTTCCTCATGCAAAAACATTTTAAAAATTTGTACAGTTACAGTAAGAGTTTTACTTCTTCCTTTCCAATTTTGATGCCTTGTATTTCTTTTTCTTGTCTAATTGCTCTGGCTAGAACTTCCAACACAATGTTGAATAGCAATGATGAATAGTGGACATCCTTGTCTTGTTCCTTATCTTAGGGGGAAAGTTTTCAGTTTTTCCCCATTGAGGATGATATCAGCTGTGGGTTTTTCATGTGTTCCCTTTATCATTTTAAGTAAGCTCCCGTCTATTCCTATCCTTTTAAGTGTTTTCAACAGGAAAGGATGCTGAATTTTGTCAAATGCCTTTTCTGCATCAATTGAGATGATCATGTGGTTTTTCTCCTTTATTTGTTGATATGGTGTATTACATTAATTGATTTTCTTATGTTGAACCATCCTTGCATACCTGGGATGAATCCTACTTGGTCATGATGTATAAATCTTTTAATGTGTTGCTAGATTCAATTTGCTTGAATTTTATTGAGGATTTTTGCATCTATATTCATTAGAGAGATTGGTCTGTAGTTTTTTTTTTTTGTTTTTTTTGTCATATTTTTGTCTGGCTTTGGTATGAGGGTGATGTTGGCTTCGTAGGATGAGTTAGGTAGCTTTCCCTCCTCTTCAATTTTTTGGAAGATTTTGAGCAGGATTGGAACTAATTCTTTCTGAAATGCTTGGTACAATTCACATGTGAAGCCGTCTGGTCCTGGACTTTTCTTTTTGGAAAGCTTTTTAATGACTGATTCAATTTCTTTACTTGTGGTTGGTTTGTTGAGGTTGTCTATTTCTTCTTGAGTCATTGTTGGTTGTTCATGCCTTTCTAGGAAGTTGTCCATTTCATCTACATTGTTGCATTTATTAGCATTAAGTTGTTCATAGTATCCTGTCATTACTTCCTTTATTTCTGTGGGGTCAGTGATTATGTCTCCTCTTCCATTTCTGATCTTATTTATTTGCATCCTCTCTCTTCTTTTTTTTTGTCAGTCTTGCTAAGGGTCCATCAATCTTATTGGTTTTCTCATAGAACCAGCTTCTGGTTTTATTGATTTTCTCAATTGTTTTCATGTTCTCAATTTCATTTATTTCTGCTCTAATCTTTGTTATTTCTTTCCTTTTGCTTGCTTTGGGGTTAGTTTGCTGTTCTTTCTCTAGTTCTTCTGACTGGACAGTTAATTCCTTGATTTTTGCCCTTTCTTCTTTTTTGATATAGGCATTTACGGCAATAAATTTCCCTCTTAGCACTGCCTTTGCTGCGTCCGATAAATTTTTTTTTAAATAGTTTTTTATTAATTAAAACAAAATTACACTAAAAGCAAACATCCTTAATATATTCTCATTCTGCTCTACATATATAATCTGTAATTCACAATATCATCACATAGTTGCATATTCATCATCATGATCATTTCTTAGAACATTTGCATCAATTCAGAAAAAGAAATAAAAAGACAACAGAAAAATAAAATAAAAACAGAAAAAGAAAAAAAGAATTTTACATACCATACCCCTTACCCCTCCCTTTCATTGATCACTAGCATTTCAAATAAATAAACTGAATTTATTTT
>PVIY010011553.1:0-64918 GCA_004026745.1 Myrmecophaga tridactyla
AAAAAAAAGTTTGAATCAAATATTTAAGAATATACTTATTCAAGAACACCAAAGACCTATACACAGAAAACTACAAAAAATTGCTAAAATCAATCAAGGAAGACTAAAATAAATGGAAGTACATAACATGTTCATGAATTGGAAGACTAAATATAGTTAAGATGTCAATTCTATCCAAATTGATTTGTAGATTCAATGCAATACCAATTAAAGTCCCAAAGCTTGGTTTGTGGAAATAGAAAAACAAATTATTAAATTTATTTAGAAGGGAAGTGTACTCCAAATAGCTAAAAATACCTTGAGGAAGAAAAACAAAGTGTGAACTCTCATATTACCTTAACTTTAAAGCATAAAACAAAGCTACAACCATCAAAACAGTGTGGTACAAGCACAAAGATAGGTATACTTACCAATGGAATCTAACTGAGTGTTCAGAAATACATTCTCTCATCTAAAGACAATTGATCTTTCATAAAGCAGTCAACTGGGACAAGTGCTTAGAGAACTGGCTATCCATACTCAAAAGATGAAAGAGGACCCTATCTCACAGCTTAAACAAAAATTATTTCAAAATGGATCAAACACCTAAGATTACAGTTAAGACCACAAAACTTTTAGAAGAAAATGTAGGGAAATATCTTAACAATCTTGTGATAGGAGCTAGTTTCTTAGACTTTATTCCCAAAGTGCAAGTAACAAAACCAGAAATAGATAATGGGATCTCCTCAAAATTGAACACTTCTGTGCATGAAAGGAATTTGTCAGGAACGTAAAAAGGCAGCCTATGTGAAAGGAGATAATATTTGGAAACCACATATCAGACAAGGGATTAAAAAGAGGTCCTACAGCTCAAAAACAAAAAGACAAGCAGCCCAATTAAAAAATAGACAAAAGAAATGGACATACACTTTTCCAATGAGGAAATACATATGGCTCAAAATATATGAAAAGATGCTCAACTTCACTATTTATTAGGAAAATGCAAATTAAAACTGTAATGAGATATCATCACACCTACTAGAAAGGCCATTATCAAAAAATAAAAATAAAAACTGGAAGTGCTGGAGAAATGCAGAGAAGGTGTTACACTTAACCACTGCTGGTGGTAATGTAGGATGGTGCGACCACCGTGGAAGGCAGTCTGGCAGTTCCTCAGTAAGCTAAGTATAGCAACGCCATATGATCAAGCAATTCCATTACTAGGTATTCAGTTGGAGGAACTGAAAAGTGGGGATATAAATGGGTATTTGTACACTGATATTTATAGTGGCATTATTCACAATCACCAAGAGATAGAAACTGCCCAAATATCCATTAATGGATGAGAGGATAAAACAATCGTGGTATATGCATATGATGGAATATTATGCAGCTGTGAGAAGGAATAAAATCATGACATGTGAAGCAACATAGATGAACCTTGAGGACATTATGTTGAGCAAAATTAGACAGAAACAAAAATACTGTATGGTCTCACTAATATGAGCTAACTATAATAAGCAAACTCTGAGAGTTAAGGTTAATAACACAGGCTATCAAAGATAGAAATGGAGTAGATTGGGGATTTGTTGCTGAAGGAATATAGAATGTTCAACAGGATTGATTGTAAAGTTCCATAAATGAATAGCACAAAACTATCTGACAGTAGCATAGTAGTGTAAGGATAATGAACAAGGCTGAGTGTGAGTTTGAAAGAGGAAGGCTAGAGGCATATATAATGTCAGAGGAAAAATAGATGATTAAAACTGGGACTAATAATTTAACAAAACCCAGAGAGGATAGTGATAGTGATTAAATGTACAAGTATAAGAAAATTTTTACATGAGGGAGAGCAAATGAATGTCATCATCGCAATGTGTTGAAAATGGGATGGTGTATGAAAAAAATACATTCAATGCAAACTAGGGTCTATAATTAACAGTAACATTGTAATATCCTTCCTTTAATTGTATCAAAGGAAATATACCAACGCTAAATGTCAATAAGACAGAGATATAAGGGAGGGGTATGGTCTTTGTGTTGTTGTTTTTTCTCCTTCTTATCTTTTTATTCTTAATTTCATCTTTTTTCTTTACAGAAGAAATGGAAATGTTCTCATATGGATTGTGATGGTGAATGCACATCCATGTAATTATATCAGGAGGCATTTATTGTTCACTTATGATGGATTGTGTGCTGTGTGAATAAAACTACTTTGAAAATAACAAAGATATGAGTGCTGGGGAAGATGTGGAGTGAGAGATCTACCTATTCACTGTTGGTAAGGAAGTAAAAGGGTGCAGCCCTTCTAACTGGCCTTGTTGTGGTCCCACAGGAGGCTATGTGCAGTGTTACCATATGATCCCACAACCCCATTCACTTGGTATATACTTGAACAAACTAACAGCAGGGACATGAATAACCATTTGAACACTGGTGTTTATGGTGGCTATTCACAGCTTGCAATGGTTGGAGGTGTCCTAAGGGTATATTGATTGATGAACAAAAGAGCAAACTGGTGTGTACATACAAAGGAATATTGATTAGATGTTAGAACGAATGAAGTTGTGAGGTATGCAACTAAGTAAATGGAACTTGAGGAGATTGTGTTGAGTGAAATAAACCAGAAAAGAAAGGATGAATATTCTAAGGCCTCACTAATATAAACTTTAATGAGCAAACACTGAGAATTGGATTCATGAGCATAGGTTACCAGGAAATAGAACAGGGGCAAAGACTGGACAAGTAAGAAGTTGGGAGTACCAAATGTTCAGTAAGGCATATTGTATTGTTTCCTAGATTGCAAGCTCTTACAGCAGTCACAGCTATTTCTGAGTGTTAACTGTTATTTCTAAATACCGAGACGCTGAGCTCTCTGTATACAATGTATTGTATACATTGATGATATTTTGGATGGATTATATGGTATGTGAATATATCTCAATAAAATTGTATTTAATAAGTATAAAATTATATAATAAAAAATCAATGGGCCATAGATATAAGGGTTTATTTTTGAACTCTCAATTTTATTCCATTGGTTTATATATCTATCTTTATGCTATTTCCATGTTGTTTTCATTGCTGCAGGTTTGTAATACTTTTTAAAATTAGAAAATGTGAGTCCTCCAACTTTATTCTTTAAAAAAATGCTTTTGATTATTCAGGGCCCCTTACATTTCCATATAAATTTGTAAACATTTTCCATTTTTACAAAAGAGTTGTTGGAATTTTTAATGGAACTGTGTTGCATCTGTAAATCATTTTGGACAGAATTGACATTTTATCATATTTAGTCTTCTGATATATGAACAAAGAATGTCCTTTCATTGACTTAATCTTTGATTTCTCTCAATGATGTTTGTAGTTTCCTCTCAACAAGTCCTCCATATTTTTGTTAAATCTATTCCAGGATGCTTAATTCCTTTAATTGCTATTGTAAATGGATTTTTTTCTTGCTTTCCTCTTTAGATTGTTCATTAATAATGTAAAGAAACACAACCGAATTTTCTGTGTTTTGCTTCTAGCTCAACATTTTACTGAGTCCATTTATTTGCTCTAGTAGTTCTGTTGTGGAATTTTCAGGATTTTCTATAAATAGTATTATGTCATCCTTTCCAATTTGGATGTCTTTTGTTTCATTTTCTTGCCTCATTCTCTGGTTAAAGCTTCCAGTGCAATGTTGAATAATGTAGCAACACTGAGTGTCATTGTCTTGTTCCAGATCTTAGAAGAAAAGCTTTCAGTCTTTCATCATGAAGCATTTTGATGTTTTGAAGTTGTATGTATACCAGAAAAAAATATGTTCTCAAACCAAATCCATTCTTCTGGGTGTGAACACATTATAAGGTGTTTTGATGAGGTTACTTCAGGCATGGTCCATTTCATCAAGATATGTCTTAATACTATTACTGGAATCCTTTCTATATGAGAATGAAGTTCAGAAAGAGAGAGATAAATGTCTGCAGGAAGCAGGAGGCTGGACATCAGTGGCATCCAGGAGAGAAGAGAGACCAGGAGACACTGTCTTGGTCCATGCCATGAGACAGAGGAGCCGAGGATCACCAGAAGCCAGCCCTGGCATGCCAGCCTCCAAGCAGAAAGCATTGGCTTGTGGATGCCTTGACTTGGGCTTTTCCCATCCTCACACACTGAGTGACTACATTTCCATTGTTTAAATCAACACATTTTTTTGGTATTTGTTTGAGAAGCTAAGGAAACTAAAACAAATATGATGTTGGCTATGCATTTTTCATATGCACCCTTCATCATTTTGATAAAGTGTCCTTCTATTCCTGAATTTTCTGTTTTATCAGGAAAGGATGATGAATTTTTTCAAACACCTTCTGCATCCATTGAGATGATCGATTGTTTTTTGTTCCCTTTCTTCTATTCATGGGTGTATTACATTCATTGGTTTTCTTGAATTGACCCACCCTTGCATACCTAGAATATATCCCACTTCTACAGGTATATAATTCTCTTTAAATGTGCTGTTTGATTCTGTTTGCTTGTATTTGGAGTAGGATTTGTGTATCTACATTCATGAGGTATATTGGCCTATAATTTTCTTATCTTGTGGTGTCTTTATCGGGCTTTGGTATTAGAGGATGTTGGTCTCATAGACTGAGTAAGGAAGTGTTTCATTCTTTTCAATAGTAGGGGAGAGTTTGAGTAGGATTAGTGTTAATTCTCCTTGGAATGCTTAGTAAAATTCACTAGTGAAGCTATCTTATCCTGGGATTTTCTTTGCTGTGAGGTTTTTGATTAATCTTTCAATCTCTTTACTTGTTATTCATCTGTTTGAGATCTCCTATTTCTCCTTAAATCATTGTAGGTAGTTTGTGTATTTCTTGGAATTTGTTCATTCCATTTACATTATTTAATCTGTTGGCATACAATTGTTCATAGTATCCTCTTATAATCCTTCTTTATTTCTGTCAGCTCAATGGCAATGCTCTCCATCATTTCTGATGTTAGTTATTTGCACCCTCTCTCTTTTATTCTTGATCAGTCTAGCTAAAGGTTTGTTCATTTTGCTGATCTTTCCTAAGAAACAAAACTTTTAGTTTCATTGTGTGTTTCTATTTTTTTAATTCTTTATTTCATTTATTCCCACTCTAATTTTGTTCTTTTCTTCCTTCTGCTCTCTTTGCTCTTCATTTTCTAGATGTGAGATTTGACTTCTGAATTGAGATCTTTCTTCCTTTTTAATGTGAGCATTTAGATATATACATTTATTTCTCAGCATGGTCTTTCCTGCATCCCATAACTTTTGTTATGTTATTTTGAATTCTATTTGCCTCAAGATATTGTTTTATTTCCCTGAGATCTCTTCTTTGAACTCTTGGTTATATAAGCAGGTGCTGTTTAATTTTCACATATATGTTAATTTACACGTCTTTCTTTGTTGACCCATGTTAACTAAAGAAAAATATGTATTCTGTTGCTGTTTGTGAAGTGTTCTATACATCTCTCATTTATGTCTATTTGGTTTATAGTATTGTTCAAGTCTTCTATTTCCTTACTGATCTCTTTTTAGATGTTATATTCATTATTGAAAAGTTTTGTATTGAAATCTCCTATTATTATTATAAAATTGTCTATTTCTCTCTTCCATTCTGTTAATATTTGCTTCATGTATTTTGGGACTTTGCCATTAGGTGCATATATATTTGTAATTGTTATGTCTTCTTGATAAATTTACCATTTTATCAGTATATAGTGACCTACTTTGTCCCTTGTCAGTTTTTTTTTAATTTAAATTCTGTTTTGCCTGATATTAGTATAACTACTCTGGCTCTCTTTTTGCTACTTTTTGTGTGGTATATATTTTTTTATCCTTTCACTTTCAACCTACTTGTATTTTTAATTCATGTGGGTCTGTTGTAAACAGCCTATAGCTTGGTCATGATTTTTTATCTATTCTGGAATCTCTGCCTTTTGTCTGAACAGTTTAATACATTTACATTTAAAGTAGCTACTGTTAATGCCGGACTTTCTTCTGCCCTTTTGTTATTTGTAAGTCTTGAAGCTTTTTTTATTCTTCAATCTTTCATTAATGCCCATTTTTCATATATTTGATTTTTGTAGTGTAACATTTTGAGTCCCTTCTCATTCCCTTCGGTATGTATTTTTAAAATATTTTCTTTGTGATCACCACATAGTTTAAATTTAACAACCTCTCTCTAAGGCAATCACCTTTGATTTGATGCCAACTTCAATAGCATGCAGAAACACTCTTCATACATCCATCTGTCCCTCCACCTTTTCTTGTCCTTATTATAAATTATGTCTTTATATATTGTATGCACAACATCATAGATTTACTAGTTTTATGTATATGCATTTCATAACCTGTAAGAAGTAAAAACTGAAGTTAGATATTAAAAACTGTAATACAATTGTACTGACATCTATAATTACCAGATGGGTGCCATTACTGGAGATCTTTATTTTTTTTTTTTAGTCTTTTTTCAGTATGTCTAATGTCTGGTCTTCTTCATCGATGGTTTTAGGATTGTGTTTCTTTGTATGGGTCATGATTTCCTGTTTCTGTTTGTCTTGTAATCTTTTGTTGCACATTATACATCGTAAAAATTTAATGTGGTCTCTCTGGGACTTAATCTTGGGATATCCGTTCCTTAAGTTTCTATCCAGCTAGTAATATTAAAGAGATTTTCTTGAGTGCCAGGAGTTAAAAAAAGCAAAGCAATACAAAAACACTATTCATAGTCTTTGTAAATTGGCTGTGTTAGCTCATGCTTTCCTTCACAGTTTAGCCTTCATATCAAGAAGATCAGCCTGAGGTGAAAATGAAGTTCAAGATCTTCTCCATCTTTTCTGAACCTGAGTCTTGACCTGGACTGTGCTCACTGATAGTCTTTGGAAATCAACCATTGATAGGAATCAGAATATCCCTTCTATTCCTATGCCACAGACATTCTCCTTTTCCTGGGTACTTTATGGTATGTCTTAAATCCAGTAATCCTTTGCCTTAGGTCCCTTCGACTTAATTTTTCTTATACTGTCTTAGCTGTCTGAAAGCTGCTTCTGCCTGGAGGGCAAGCTCTGGAAGGTGAAGCCAGAGAAGGGTTTCTTGCCTCAGTCTTTAGTCTGCTTCCCAATAGAATCACACTGATATACATTGCCTCCCCCAGTATGTGCACATTGGTTACTCCATCCCCTCTGGAACAAGGCCAGGGACCCCCAGTGGAAGCACAGGCTGGACCCACACCATGTGAGGGTGAGGCTGAGGACTGCAAGAGCACCACAAGATTTTCCTTCTTGATTTGGCACTGGTAACAGCTACTGCAACTTTTTATCTGTTTTCTGGAGTTCTGAGGAAGATGGCTCTGCCAGTTTTTGCTAGTTGTTCAAAAATTCTGTGGGGGAACAGAACCCTGGAGCATCTTTTGCCACCATCATTGTTTACTGGAATTCTTTCCAGGCATTTTAAAAAGGAAGCAGCACATGCCACTGCCCAGACTCCAGTTCTGGCTCTGCCGTCTACTTTCTGTGTGGCTTCATGAAAGTTACTTTACCTCTCAGAGTCTTCATTTGAAACAGGAGCAATAATAATACTTACCTGTGTTAGTTTGAAAGGATGTATGGACCCTAGAAAAGCCATGTTTTAATCAAAATCCCATTTCATAAAGGCAGAAGAATCCCTATTCAATAATGTATGTCTGAAACTGTAATCAGATCATCTCCCTAGATGATGTGATTTATTCAAGAGTGGTAGTTAAACTGGATTAGGTGACGACATGTCTCCATCCATGTGGGTGGGTCTTGAGAAGTTTCTGGAATCCTATGAAAGAGTAAACATTTTGGAGAATGAAGGAGATTCAAAGAAAGCCAGAGAAGAACAACAGAGCCATGAGAAGCAGAGAGCCCACTAGCCAGCGACCTTTGGAGATGAAGAAGGAAAATACCTCACAGGGAGTTTCATGAAACAGGAAGCCAGGAGAACAAGCTAGCAGATGATGCCTTGTTCTCCATGTGCTCTTCCAGATGAGAGAGGAACCCTGACTGTGTTCAGCATGTGCCTTTCCAGATGAGAGAGAAACTCTGACTGTATTTGTCATGTGCCCTTCCACTTGAAAGAGAAACCCTGAAATTCATCGGCCTTCTTGAACTAAGGTATCTTTTTCTGGATGCCTTAGATTGGACATTTCTATAGACTTGCTTTAACTGGGACATTTTCTCAGCCTTAGAACTGTAAAGTAGAAACTTATTAAATTCCCCTTTTTAAAAGACATTCTGTTTCTGGTATATTGCATTCCAGCAAGCTAGCAAACTAGAACACTACCTCATACAGTTTGCATGAGGATTAAATTAGTTAATACCTAGACTTTAACACAATTAATTAGCAGTGAAGTAGAGGGAGAAAGGAGACAAAGAGACAAAGATGAAAAAGACATAAACTTTGTCTGTAAATAAATTCATTGATTAAAAAAAGAAAATAGTGCAAACTGATTTGGACTTTGGAACTATTCTTCTAGTATATTGCAGGCTGTCATTTGAGGCCATCCCCTCTACCCCTACCCCTAGCTTACATCATTATTTCATACATTCATACTTTTAACAAGTGTTTATTAAGCAGATAGTGGATATATTTAATGGTGAATGAATATCATATTTTATTCGCAAGGAGCTTGAACTATAGCAATCAAATATATACATTTGTATACATATATATTTGTGTGTGTGTATGTATGCACTCACACACAAACAATAAAGAAAGAAAACATCTGTTAAGTACAAACAATATATCTGTCAGTTCAGAGTGGAGAAATAGTTTCTAATCAGTAGGGTCTTAAAGAGGAATCATAGAAGTGGTGGGTTTGACCTCATCCAATGTAGCAGAAGATACAAATGGTGACTCAAAGGCTTAATTTGTCAATAGCTTAAAATACATACAATATTTTAACATCTTTTTTGTATTATTTGTCAATAGCTTAAAATTGAAAGTTTTATCATGAAATTCTGCATTTTACAGTGTTCTTGGAAAATTGGAAGGTCTAGCATCACCTACATTTTTTTTCCAGCATTGCAATAATCACTTGCAGGTGAGTAACAGTTATCTGTCTAAAAGGGGCATTCTTTATTTCCATTACTGTGGTCTCTACATGGCCTTGTCTGATTCCCAGAGCTTTTTTTTTGTGGAATGTAGAGAAAAAAATAGACTATTGGCATGCTCCAAAAAGAGGTAAGGGAGATTGGAATAGAAGCAACACTTACAGGAGTAGAAAAGAAAGACCAGATATTTGAAAAAAAATGTTGATGCAGAATCAACAGCTTTGAGTGTCTAATTGGACATAGGAGATGAAAGCAAAAAAGAGAAGATAAAGATTAATCAAAGTTTTTTAGCCAGAGTGATATAGTGAAGATTATTTTAAAAGTAGTGCCCTAGATTGGAGATTGCTCTTTGGAAAAGATCTTGACTTCATTTTTATATAAAGTGAATTCACATTGCTGACAGGAAATCCAGGTGGAGGTGGTCAGATAATAGTTAGAGCTCTGAGGCCAGAATTCCATCAAAAAGATGGAAATAACAGTACAGTTTGACTTGAAGGATTGACCATGGGGTAGTTTTTTACTGGAAAAGGAGTCATGGGAGTAGAATATGAAGACCAATTCAGAACTTGAAAAGACCTTATTATGCACAAATAGAAAGAATAGTCTGCCAAGCTTCTGCTATAAGATCATATTTTGGTAGTGGCAGTGCAGTTTACTGGAAAAATCACAGTAGGGATCAGTCATTCCTTCTCCCCAGTCAGCATGCCTTCACCAGTAATCCATGAAGGCTGGAAGAGGGAGGTGAGAAGACCTCAACCCAGACTGTTCCATTGGGTAAGGAAGGCATCTGGGCTTTCAATAGTAGATAGGAAGAAATATAGATTTGTTAATGTTAGAAGCAGTCATTGACATTAAGGGGGTCAAATTAAAAAACTAAACAAAACACTACCTTTTACCAAATCAGATCTTCTAAATTTCAGTTGCACAATTTCCTGTATGTGTTGAATCCTTGGATATCCTGCTTGCCTCTAAAATTCAATATGTATCATAAATATCAGATATTTTGTCTTTGGACTCAAAGAGATCTCTGTTCGAATCTGCCAGTTATTTAGCTGGAAGACTTTGGGCAGTATTTATCTTCTCAAAGTCTGAATTTCCTCACTTCTAAAGTGGAAATAATTGCCTGCTATGCCAGAGACCCAGGTTCGATTCCCAGTGCCTGCCCATATGAAAAAAAATAAATAAGTAAAAAATAAAAATAAAATGTATCTTGCTTAGGATAACTGTGATATATGTAAGATATCTAGTATCTTACTAGCTGATATGTAAAAATGGTTAAAATGTGGAAAAGCATGGCCAACGAATACATGGAAAGATGTGCTACATTATTAGATATTAGGGATATGTAAATCCAAATCACATTGAGTTACCACTTCACACATACTAGAATGGTTATAATAAAACAATTGGAAAGCACTACATGTTGGTGAGGACATCAGGAAGTTGGAACCCTCATGCATTCGGGTGGAAATGTAAAATAGTTCAGTGATTATGGAAAAGAGTTTGGTGGTTCCTCAGAAAGTTAAACATAAAATTGCCCCATCACCCTATAATTCCACTTCTAGGTATTTACCCCAAGAGTCAAAAGCAGGCACTGGAACAGTTAAATGTATAAGCATGTTCATAGAAACACTATTCACGATAACCAAAAAGGAGGAAACAGTTCAAATTTCTATCAACACATGAATGGATAAACAAATTTTGGGATGTGCAGAAATGGAATATTATTCAGTCATAAAAAGGATCAAGTATCGATACATGTTACAGAACAAATGAACCTCCAAAGCACTATGCTAAATGAGAAAGCTAGGCATGGAAAGACACACGTTGTAGGATTCCAATTACAGGAAATATCCAGAATAAGTAAATCCATAGAGGTTATGCAGATTGATGGTTGCCAGGGATTGGGGGAAATGAAGAATCGGGAAAACCTGCTTAATGGGGAAGGGGTTTTGGTCTGGAGTGATAGAATTGTTCCAGAACTAGATGGAAGCAGTAGTCGCACAGCATAGCGATGTATTCAACGCCACTGAACTGCTCACTTTAAAATGGCTGATTTTATGCTAGGGCAATTTCCCCTCGTTAGATTATTTTTTAAAAATGGGATAAGAATAAGGTGAAGACAATAATTTATAAGAGGTATGGCCTCAGGTGGGAACATGGAAAAGACAGAAATAAAGTTGCTGAACTGGGTCACAGACAGATAGTTAGGTATAAATTAGAGACAAGAGCTTATGGTATAAGGAAAAGGAACTCGAACCAGTTTGATTTGATGCTAATCAGCTGAGCTCCTGATTGCTTCAAACAGTATTTTTCCCAGAGTCTGAAGAGATCTGAAATCCTATCTGTGCTTCAATTATAAAGGGTGGCAGAATCAGAGAGAGGGAGGAGGTGTCGTCAGGTAAAGCAATGCCTGGCTAAGGAAGGGCGTGTATGGAGCCTTTGCGGATAGCATAAAACTGCAGGAAAATCTTTCACAGTGAAGCGGGCAATCCATGGGGCACAATTTGAGGCCCCAGAAGGCTACGTGGGGTCTGGGTGATAAAGGACAGGGTAGAAATGTTCTCAGTGTGAGAGGGCAGTAGAGGGAAGGAATTGTACTTTGGTGATAAGTGTGCGCAGTAGGGACATGTTAGCCGTGGGAGAAGGGGACTGGTGACAGACAGACTTCTAGTAGTTAATGAGAAAGACCAGTGAAAATATTGGAATTCAGTTACTGATGAAGGAGTTTTATACTACATCTTTAGAGCATGCTGACTCATAGTTAGCCTGCCCAAGTAGCAGCAAGTATTAGCATTTGATTAATGTTTGTCTAATAATGTATTTGAACTACACTGAAATACCTATGGCTAAAAGCTTGGAACCCCTCAGCTCCTTACATATTTATTAAAGAACAATCTGTTCTATGGTCTTTGTGTAAATTATTCAAAGATTCTTAAAGCCTATTACATTCAATAGATATGTGCAAGTATTAAATGGAATAAAATTTGCCTCACCAATTATGCATCAGCATTATTGTGTGTTAAGCAATCGCCCAATGATACCAGGAGCGATATACCCAAATCTGAACACTGGATTTCCAACCAGCAGCCACTGAAGAATCAGTCGTACATTGAATTGATGACTTCTATTCCAGGTTTACATATTTCATGCTACATAGTGGCTACCCATCAGTTATTCTTCTACCTGTTTGGTTTTTTGTCTAGAGGCAGAAATGTACCTAACAATAATATAGCCTGTAAATTGAACTTGTGTAACCTCTCCATTGTGTCAAAGGGGACTGGCCAGATCTTTCTGGAGCATGTATCATTTCAGGGGAAGTTTCAAGCAAGGCCACGTCTGAATTGTTCTTTTCCCACTTTCTCCTGTCTGTAGAATCATGTGTTCTTTTATGCCATCTCTCCTCTTTGCAGCAGAAATTTCCTTCTGGGTGGTGAGTTTGAAGTCTACCTTAAGATATGGCATGACCAAAGAAGAATGTTAAGGTATACAGTAGAGGGAGAGTTAACTTGAGAATTCTACAGAACTAGGAAAAGATCTGAGTAATGTGTTTTTGTTAGGCATATGGAAAGCTCTAATCCTCCTTCATCCAAGGAGAAGTTTGGTTCCTTCTAGTTGGAGGATTTAATAGGTGTTAAAATTATTGACAACTTGAGCTCAAGAATGTACAGAATATAAATACCTAATACAAAACTACTGACACAACCTACTTAAAAATTCTGTATAATGCAGGAGGAAGAAGTTGGGGTAAAGAGCAATCTAATGTGAATCTTTGCATGACATTAAAAAGAAGACGGGGGAATTATTTCCACAGCTGTGCTTTTTTTTCCTAAATTATACAGTGAATACATTAATAGGAATAATGCTAGATAGAGCTCTTAGAATAAATTTATATCCAATATACATGTGTAGTCTAGAAATTAAGTAGTCTAAAGCTTACTAAGAAAGTTTTTGGAGACATCATGACCTACTCAGTTTAGGAGACTGTACTGTGGGGAAAGTGGTTTTCAAAGCTTTGCACAGGGTGTCTCACTATTGGAGAACCAAGTGTTGTAGAGATAAGGGAAATTGTGCTGTATTATAGGGAAGGCTTAAGATCAAAATATCCTAATTTCAATTAAGGTAGAATAGATCTTCTCTATTTCCCCAACTTCAAGACAGAGGACCTGAAATGTTAGATTGCAACTCACAGATGTTATGCCACTGAGTAAACTTTTTTTGGAGAGTTTGGTTGAGTGTCTATGACCCAGTATAGAAAAAGTGAATATTCTGATGTCAAGAGCCCAATTCGTGAAGTTGGAGTTGTAGAATCATCAAGAGATAGCTGGTATATCACTTCAACTTTCTTAGCTGTACCGGGATCCATCCAGCATCATCACCATTGGGGTCATTTATCTCTCTTGTCTAGGAAAAGGAAGTCAGGATCTCCTAAGATCCTTCTGCTCTAGTAGTTTTAGTGCCGTTCTTACAGTGCCCAAGTATGGCTCAGCTTCCTTTAAGTTGTTGTATGTGTTGTTTCGCTACTTCTGGATTGGGCTGGCTATGTCATAATGTCATACATTATGACAGACAGTCATAAATGTCTGTCTAAATGTATTATAAATAAATACATTTATTTATTCCAGTTAAATTGTTACCGATTGTCATTAGTTTTTATTTCTGCAAGCAGGTTTTAATGTAACTTCATTCTCCAAAGACTTGGTTAACTCCGATGCTATCTTATCTTACCGTTTCTATTTGTTTTAGGGGTTTTTTAGGAGTTTGCATTCTCCTAGTTCAGCTGCAAGATGAAGTACTTTTGCTTATAGGAGACAATTTAGTGAACCCTTAAAATACCTATTTAACCAAATAAACTGATCTTTGGAACAAAACGTGTTCTTCCCTTCAGTCCGCAGGTCTCTTTAGTGTTTCCATGCCACACATGTGCTGTTCTTTAAAAATGGGTTATAGAAATGACAATTAGTCACATGTCTGAATTTTTGACAGAAAATAAAAATGAGCTTCTAAGCACAGGATTGTCCAAACTTCATCTCACTTTCGCCTAGGGTTTACTTTCCTCAATATCAGTTATCACTTTAATATAATATCGTTGACTTAATGATGTATTTCAAGCTGAAGGCAGAAATGAATTTTGAATTAATAAATTGTTTTGAGACGGACTCAAAGAGTATTTCATTATATAAGAAGGGTGGCTATAAAGCATGTTTGGTGGTCTTTCCATCATGACTACCTGTGGCCCATTTGTGGAGATGGCATTTATCAGCGTGACAGGGAATATTAAGCAAGTGATAGACAGTTATTAGCTGAAGTCCTGATATATTTACACCATGGGAAAATGCTCTTGGTATTTTCTTTCTGCCAACTGGTCGGCTGTTCATAATTTGATGGAAAATTGATTAATCACACATTTAACTCAATGCAAGATCTTCTGCACTGGAATAAATTATGGCCATTAATCAATAAGTACAAAGTAATTCCAGGAGTCTGGAGACATGCTGGTTTCTAATAGAAAAACTTGCACTTAGGCCTTCCTGCCAGTGACCACTTCATCTGAGGTATTTTGCACCTGCCTCAATCCAATTAGGTGACATAATTAATGAACCTCAATGGTCTTGATAATTTGTTATACAAAAGAAAGAATGCTTTAGCACATCCGTTAAGCCCTGATGTACAACACTGTGCAGAAAATGAAAAACAAAACATGGTGGGCCAAAGCAACAGAGGATCTTAAGCTGGGAATCTTGGAGTTCAAGTGTAAATGTGGGAAACAGAATTCTGAATGTTGGGTGAACATTCAGTTGCATTTGTTAAAATCATCCACTGGGGTCTTTGTTGCATTAGAAAAGTGAAGTCGGCTTGTATGCAGGAAGTTTCATGCCATCTTGTTTCTTTTATGACAAATTAAATGGTATGATTAGGATAAGTATTCAGGAAGTATTGTTTCAGAGGCAATCTAATAAATGTTTCCTTGGTTAAGTATCAGTTACAGTTTTACATATCACAGTTATTCTGCACCTGTTTTATGCAGCTAACAATAGGCTCTCAATAGATTTTACTGAGAGAAAGCCTGGGAAGATAAAAAGAAAACCGGTTTGCAGCTAATTCTGTCACTAGGAAACGCCAGGAGTAGATTGTGTTTAGAGACTTTGAAAAACAATTAGCTATGGATTATAGGACTAAAAGGCCTTCCCTAACTGTACCTGGAAAATACTTTGCCCGTTTAATGCCTTCTAAGCTGTCACTGAGCTTGAACTTCAGTCCCAATGATTAATGAAAAGCTGCAGGGCACAGCTAGAAGCTAAAGTCTCAATTATGAAAAAGCAGTAACTAGTTTAATGTGCTGATGCTTTTATACTTAAAGTGACGGCTATGAAAAATGGCAATATTTCCAATCATGCTTTAATAATTTATCATTCATTTATTGGCATGTCCAATGTGCTTTGCTCCCACTGTTCTTTTTCTGTTTCTAGGATCCTGGCATTATAACACTGAAGAACACCATATGGTCTGTTTCATTAAAAATCAGACCTTCCTTTTTTGGGAACTGGGACCTATAGTCACAAAGTTATACACACACACACACACACACACACACATTTCCAATTAGTGCCATTAGTATCATCATATAAGAATAGAATTATGAATATTTTGAAAAGACTGTAAAGTCCAGTGACTCCTGCCTACTTCCAGGTCACAAACTCCCATTCTAATTCCTGCAGGCACCCTGAATTGTAAGCCTTTGGTTGCAAGATGAGCTAGATGGGGTAGAGGCATCAGTTTAGTCTATATATGGCAAGAGAAATTCAATCCTGACATGTTGACAGTGAACTATCACGAGCAAATTATAGAGCAGTAAACGAGCTAGAGGAAAGATAGACAAATTTTTGAGAACAGTCGTACCAAGTTATCCTGTAAAATCGTTTAGGTTTGATCTTATTTTTTTAATTTCATCAATAGTCATTTGATGGAATTGGTTATTGATGAGATTAGTCAATAAATGTAGCCATGTCCTTTGGTACATTTTGTTAGATTACAATAAACTTTGTTCGTCATTATTTGTGCAGGGCTTAGCATTGTACCTGGAACAACATCTGGTGAGTGGCCAAAGAAACGAATGAAGTGAATCCATAAAGCAGACTGCTGTTTTTATTTCAATTAAATTTCTCAAATATTATTTGATTGTCCACTGTATACAAGATGCTACAAGGTTAATAAATGAGGAAAACTTTAAGGAACTTGTAAATCACAATTATATTTTTAAGTATTTCAAATTAGGAGTATAATAGAATATCATAAAGTTATATATAGGTTCTATGTTGATCAGGTGGTAAAATATTTTCCCGTCCCCTTAGATGGAATGAAGACACAAATAAATACTTTGTGTTCTTAAATTACAATAGTCTAGGATTTTGAGGAATTTGGCTTTTAAAAAATAGAATACATTTTTAGCACTCATGAAATGCTTATGCATAGTACAGATAATATCTAAAAATCACCTTAACTTCTTTTGTTGTCTAGATGTTTGTCTTTCCTTTTAAAATGCATTTTCTAAAATTATACAACATATATCCCTATGTTAAAATTGAAAAAATATATGGAGCTTAGCAGTTTATGTAACTTCTCAATAAAACAAATCATAGGAACTATTTTGGTGATCATAGGAAGAAAGACCATACTTTAAAAAATCTTTCTTATAATTTAACAGTGGGAAACATATTTTGTTTTCTTTGATTACTGTCGTCAGTGGGACTGTGCCTGTAAGCCTTTGGGTCTCAAATTTGTAACTGAATGTATCTCCAAGTGAAGACATGAAACTCAGGTTTCAAAGCAGGTGGCACTTTTGCCAGTAAAATATGTGAAGAACCACTTTTAATTAAGATAGGCTTAATGTACTTCCTACTTATTTGTCCAGGTGGAAGGTAAAAAATTTGATACATATAACAGTGACATTGCTCACAAGGCCCCACGGATCCTGGTTTTTAATGAGCTATTAGGATGTTATATGAGTTCAGCCACAAAAGCAGCACACAGTATGATTTCTTTGGTAAATACAGAAGCACATTTGATCTGCTCCTATATGGAAAGCAGGCAGATGACAAGCTATTCACATAGAACTGGATTAAGCAAAGTTGCAAAACAACAGCAATAAAAAAACCTCCTGGAAATAGGGTTGAAGACCTAGCTTTACATCCAACAGGATATTTGTTTTTCTGTAGATAAAAGATCTAAAGCAAAATTTTCATTTTAGAGGTTCAGATATTTAATGCATTTCAAAAAACAATGCAATGATGGGGTGCAAGCATAGTTCAGTGGTAGAATTCTCGCCTGCCACGCAGGAGCCTGGGTTCAATTCCTGGCCCATGCACTTCCTAAACAAACAAACAAACAAAAGAAAAACCAAACAAACAAAAATTCAGCAAATGGTGCTGTGATAAGGGGATATTCACATGGAAAAGGAATGAAATGTGACCCCGTGCCATACAGCATATAAAAAAATGCAATGCTGTCATTACATGGAAAATGCATGTTTTGGGGGAGCAATTATATGTAGTCATACTAAGAAGTGCATGGATTTGCCTAACTTTCTGATGATTTTCTTCAACAGAAGGTTAGCTAAGGAATATGAGTCCATGTCTTTTTCCATTGACTCCTTCCTCTGAGTCTGTGTATTTGTTAGTAAGACCTTCTTTACATTATATGATGTAATGCCTGAAACAGTACAATATTACTCTCATTTCACCTTTTCAGACCTAGACATACTTTTGCTGACTTTTGTTTTTTAATGACCCTTTTGTCTTCTCCTGCTGTTAAACTTATGCAATATTTTTTTTTCTATGCTTCAAAACACCTTTGAGAATTTAATATTAAATTTGAGCTGATCATACTCTATCTTTAGGCTTTTCTTATGGTTCAGATCCATGCCTTGAGCATAGCCTGTGTGGGAACTTTAATGACAGCCAAATATTTGCGAATTTGCCAGCACACATTGAAATGTTTCATGGGTGTTGACCTGTTATTCTCTGCAAAAAAAGATCCAGGCATTTGTCTGTAGACATTTTCTTATGTATGTGGGTACACACACACACCACTCACTCACACCCATACACACATCCCATAGGGACAGACACACAGACCCACAGTGAATTCCAGGTGTGGATAAAATTTCAATCAAGGCTATCAAGCACATTTCCTCTCAAGCCTAGTCTAGTTCCAACAGAACTTAAAGCTAATATATTGTGTATATACTTAAATAAATAAATATATGTGTTTAAATTTATATATATATGTTTGTATATATGAGTTCTCTAAATAGTTTCATGGCTTCCCTTTTGAAAGAAAGGAAGAAAGAGGGGTTTAAACCCTTAAACTGGGTTTAACTGAAGGAAGAACTATTCCTCGGGGGTAGAGGGGGCGGAATAGCTCTAGTCTCTTTAGTTGAGGATTCTGTGACTCCATTATGGAATTTTGGGAAATTTTGGAATTTTCAATTCAACCGCTCCACCAGAGGTAGTTTGCCCAAAGCTTTGGGGCAGCTTGTCTAGGTGTCTTTTCCACCAGGTCAGACAAGGCCAAGATGCTAAGACAGTGCCAGAAACATGGGCAAGTGGCAGGATTTTATCTTCTCTATCTGTTTCCTGGGATCACTCTTCCAACTCTTTATTTTGAGAGAGTTCTTAAAATGGCAGACAACTTTCTTCTGGAAACTATTTAAGCAATTAACATAAGCTTCAACCTCAGAACATTTTTGGTTAACATGCTCTCAAAATTTTAGGTGATCCATAAATGTGAATTCATAGTCTTCTTTTCCTAATGCTAGTATAATCAAGATGGTGATTATGATCATGATAATGGCTGAATTTATTGAACACTGTTTAAATATATTTGTATATATTAATTTAATAATCAGTATATAAATCTATTATGTTTGCAAACATCCTTATGAATTAGATATTCTGATCCTCATTAAACAGATGGAGAAACTGATGCATAGAAAATATCTGATCTGGTTTGCTAGCTGCTGGAATGCAACACACCAGAGATGGATTGGCTTTTAATAAAAGGGGATTTATTTAGTTAAAGTATAGTTCTTCAGAGGAAAGGCAGCTAACTTTCAACTGAGGTTCTTTCTTATGTGGGAAGGCACAGGATGATCTCTGCTGGACTTCTCTCCAGGCCTCTGGGTTCCAACAACCTTCCCCAGGGTGATTCCTTTCTGCATCTCCAAAGGCCTGAGCTGAGCTGCGAGTGCTGAGATGAGGTATGCTGAGCTGCTTGGGCTGTGCTATGTTGCCCTCTCTCATTCAAGTATCCAGCCAATTAAGTCAAACGCCATTCATTGCAGCAGGCACGCCTCCTAGCCGACTGCAGATGTAATGAGCAACAGATGAGGTTCACGTACCATTGGCTCATGTCCACAGCAACAGAACTAGGTGCCTTCACCTGGCCAAGTTGACAATTGAATCTAACTACCTAACTAACTAAGATACCACAATATCTTACCTAAGTTTATACACCTGATAAATAACAAAGCCAGGATTTGCATATAAATGGTCATACTTCCGGAATATTCATTCTTCTTTGCTGTCCTATACATATTTCAACTAGCATAAATAATCTTTGACTTTATAACAAAGATGAAATGAAGTCTTACAAAGTATCCTGAGTTGCTGTGATGTGTCTCTAGCAACTAAAAATGTTGTAGAAAACCCTTTGTATTGTATTCTCTCCTTCACATATAAAACCCATTTTGCAGTTATTCCTTGTCTCTTGTTCATAAATAATAAAATGGAGAGGAAAAACTCACCAGCATTGTCATTCTGCTGTCTCCCAGTACCTAGAAAACACTGCCCTGACTCTGGTGGCAACTGCACTTTGATTTTTGAGCCACACATTGGATTCTCTTCACTTTCCTTTATCATGTTTCTACACCATTACACACTATATTAAAATTGCCAGTGAACACGATTCTTTGGAAATGAGCTATTTATAACTCTGTGGAAGTTATATGAGCTATTTATATTTCTTTCAGGGCACTAAAGAGCTCACATTTCTCTTAATAACAGATCAGTTACACAACTGATGTTTAGAAATTTTCGCCTAAGTTTGAGTTTTAGCTTTCCTTTCTTGATTATGGTATAGCATTTTCTACTTTTACATTCAGATCCCCAAAGCCAATGTTAAATCCCCCAAATTCCACATACTGATCAGTAAACTAGTACATAAAAGTAACACACTTCAATTTTTTTGTCCCTTTTGTCAGCCAGTTTGATGGTTTCCTCTCTGTTGTGAATTGAATGACATTCCCCACAAAAGACATGGTAAGTCATAAGCTCAGAACCCGGGAGTATGAACCCTTTTAAAACAGGATCTTTGGATATGTTATTGGTTAAGGCAAGGTCAGAAGAATGGGAAGAGGCTTGGTCAATAGAAGCCAGAAAAGTGAAAGAGATCACCATGTGACAGAGGCAAAAATGAATCTTCAAGCCAACGGACCTTCAAGTCTAGAATACTGAAGACTCTGGGAGAAATCATGGCCTGTAGATACCTTGATTCTGGACTTCAATCCCCCCAAATGTGAGACAATACATTGTGTTCAAGCCATTCATTTTGTCGTATTTGTTACAGCACACTTGACAAACTAAGACACTTAAAAAAAATCATCACATCTTCATATTGTATACCTTTGTTTTAGTTTAGTATATTTCAGAAATATAAAATGTGAAACATCCAGGAAAACATTTAACATGTTTTAAATACAGCGTATTCAGCTATTGGAAAATAGTTGCAATCCTAGAAAAATCCTATATTTTCAAAAAAAAATCCTTCATAAAAATTCATTCCGCGAGGAAAGGGAGTTAGGAATTGAAATTTCAGACCTAGTACTAAGAAGGTTATATTTCCTGCATGATTTAGAGAGTAAAACAGTTCTTGTTATTGCAAGCTGAAGTAAAGCATTGCATAATCAGATCCAACAATATCAAGTAACTGCTGACGTACATTTGGAGCTGACCAAATTCATCGGGTTTATAGTTCATTGAAATAAACTACTGCACAGCTCACAACTGCTAACAGAAGACCAACAAAAAAAAAAAGGCAGTGCTGGGAAGGCATCTATCACAAACAGAGCAGCTCTTTATTTCTATACGGAGCAAACAGTCCTGTTTCTAATAGGCGTTAGGGAATTCACAGACACCTGTTCAGTGACGCTCGTCCAGCACTGCCACCACCTCCTTTTCTATTGTGTGACATTCCACAACAGGGGAGATACGCTGCGTCTAAGGAAAAGACACTGACAAACCCTCAATCCAGAAACCGGGAACAAGCAGCCCAGATGCTTATCAGAATAAGAATCCTGCGTGGTGGGACCCCCTACCCCTACCCCCAGGTACATAAAAGCTACCCTGAAACAGTATAGATTGTCCGCTCTTTTCCAACATAAAGTGTGGACCTGCCATCTACCAACCTCAACCAGGAGTAGTTTTCGGCCACCTGGGAAACTGGCTGTGAGGAGACTCTCCCTGCACTTGTGGACCCTTTCTGCTGTGTAAGTGAGATGAGGATTATTTGCTCTTTCTGGACTCTTTATCCTGTGCAATAAAGGAATCATTCATTGAAGAGTTTCTGTCATGCCTTAAACCTGGGTTCTCACATTGCAACATTGTGGCAGCTCTTTCCACATGTATTTTCAGTACTATTTGCTAATTGGCATAACGTTATAACCAATTGTGGTATATATTGCATTTCTTAGTTAATTGACATGGCATTTTCTAGAAATCAATATGTGATCGGTGTTGGTTCTTCAGTTGTGTGCTGGAACTTTCTTGTGCCAGCTTGCAAGTGCTGATTGCTGCTTTTTTTTTTCAGGGATTTTGAGAATTCACTATTAAATATAACCATTATAAAAAAGTTAGATTATATAAATTTATGAATAAAGTACGTTACAAATACATGCCAGTACTTCCTTATTATTTTACTACCTTTTACTAGTATCTATGCTCTTAAGGTTATTTATGTCTATTGTATCTTTATAGTGGGAATACTATATAATAGTGTGCTGTTGCACATCTCTTCCCAATACTGTGTTCAGTGATGCGATGTTGGCTCTTGAAATTGGCTAAGATAGGAGTATTTACACTACAGAAATTGATGAACTCTGCAACTTAAGGCACCCTCCAATCCTCCTACCCACAGCCATCTACATTTCCCAGCACACCACTTTAAGAGAAATCAAATTATTATAAACAGATTTTATCTCAGTACGAAATTGATATTTTCCACATTCATCATAAACACTAATAAGAGGTTAGTTAGAGGCCAAGATCAACATTTTTTTAATTTTCAGAATCAGAAACCATAATTGGAATTAATAGATAGACTTGAGGTCTACATTCAATGAATTGTCAGGTAGCCTGTCAGCAAATACTACTGAGTCTTTATGACTTTGGCTGCAGTGAAAAGCCCATTAGAAATAGCTGAATGCTGGTTTTCTGTTTTATTGCATGGTCCTTTATAGGAAGGACATTGTCCATTTTGCCACATAAGGAAACCATTTTGGAGGACCAAATAGGTTTGGAGAAATTTCTCTCAGATTTAAAGACCTGATGGAATTTGATTTTCCTTCACTATTGAACAGAAACTTCTTCAAGAAGTGTCATATCCCCCGTCTGAAGAATGTCTGATATTCTCATAAGTGGTGAGAACAACCAAATCAATAGGCTGAGCCCTCAATCTTGGGGTTCACCCCTATGAAACTTATTCCTGCAAAGGAGAAGTTAAGCCTCCAATAAATACGCCTAAGAGTCACACCCCAGAGAACCTCTTTTGTTGTTCAGATGTGGCCTCACTCTCTAAGCCAACTTGGCAGGTGAACTCACTGCCCTCCCCCTACATAGGACGTGACTCCCAGGAATGTAAATCTGGGAGACAGAAATCCTGGGATGGCCAAGACCTGGCATTATAGGATTGAGAAAACCTTCTTGACCCAAAAGGGGAAGAGAGAAATGAGACAAAATAAAGTTTTAGTGACTGAGAAATTTTAAACAAAGTTGAGAGGTTATCCTAGAGGTTATTCTTATACATTATACAGATATCCCTTTTTAGTTTATGGTATATTGGTGTGGTAGAGGGAAGTACCTGAACTGTATTCCAATAGCCTTGATTCTTGAAGATGATTGTATAATGATTTAACAGTTACAATATGACTGTATGATTGTGAAAACCTTATGTCTGATGCTCTTTTTATCCAGGGTTTTACAGATGAGTAAAAAAATATATATGGATAAAAGAAAAACAAATAATGGGGGGACAAAGGGTAAAGTAAATTGGGAAGATGGAAATACTTGAGTAAATGAGAGGGAGGGGTAAGGTGTATGGTATGTATGAGTTTTTTCTTTTTTCTCTTTATTTCTTTTTCTGTAGTGATGCAAGCATTCTAAAAAATTATCATGGTGATGAGTACACAACTATGGGATTACATTGTGAGCCATCGATTGTACACCATGTATGAATGTATATTGTGAAGATTTCTCAATAAAAATATTTTTTTTAAAAAAAAGAAATGGCAAATCTTGTAGCTGACTATGTTTCCATGTACAGTTTAACTGTTATGAAGCTTGGAGACAAATATGCAACCCTCCTTAACAAATGCTTTTTTGCATATAGACGTTAACAGTGGCTTTATTTTATTAGTCTATCTTGATTGTCTCTTTGCTCTGTATTCTATCTATCACAGTCAGCTATCTGACCTAACTTGGGCCAGAGGAGGTTCTTTCCTTTAGTTTGTTCTAGGGACAGACAGAGACTGTCTCTTCAGGGTCCTCTAATAAAATTAAAACTTAGTGCTTCTGGTGACCCTGTGCTGCTCTGGGAACCAGTGAGAGAGCAGAATGGAGAAGATATTGGGCAAGAGTGCTGTTAAGAAACACTTAGGAAGTGTCTCAGCCACATTTGCTTCAGTTGGTCCTGAGCCTGAGCTTTATTCCTGTCCTTGAATTCTCTGAGCCATCACTGAATCCTTACAATAAATTCTCACTTAGGTTGTTGCTTTTAGCAAGTTTCTTTTACTTGCAAACAAAACATTCCTGACAGGTGTACTACATTTTATATCATTGTACAATATTTTTGTTATACAATTTTACCTATTAGTAGTAAGGCAGAAAGGAAATAAATAAAATATTTATAATCAGTGCCATATTATTCCAACATTTTATATTAACTAAGTTTTCAAAGAGATATTAAGAGAAATGCCTTATGAAAAACAATCCAGATACTTCCCAAATAAGTACATGGAAAACTTGTTTACTTTGCCACTTATAAGGGAGAAGAAAAGGTTTTTACAATTTTGCTTTGTGGCTCAAAATTTTACCACTTCTACCTCAGTCCTTCCTTCCTTAATTCTTCCTCCTCCTCTTCCTTTTAGCTTTCTTTCCACATCCAGCTTCCTTGGTCATTAATAATTAAAATTAAGTGGAAATTCTTACCATACACTCTTCATATGTAGATATCCAAACTATGTTCTAACTTGGTGTATTAGTTTTTCTATTGGTTGTTTAAAAATACCACAAACAGTACATTAAACCCACACTGTGTTTGGCAGTTATCTAGGTCAGAAATATTTTGACTAAAATCAGGGTGCTGGGATGCTGAGTTCCTTTCTGGAATCTCTGGAGTAGAATGTTTCCTGCTCATTAGTGTTGACTAACAAAATTCAGTTCATCCTGGGACTGGGATCCCAGTTGCCTCTGTTCTCTGCCAGCTGAAGCCTGTTCCCAGCTTGTAGAGACCCCCAGCATTCCTTGGGTCATGGCTCCCTTTCAACATCTTCAAAGCCGTCAATGATGTGTTGATTCCTTCTCCCGTCTCATCCCTCTGACTCAGTCTCTTGCCTTCAATTTCCGCTCTTAAGGACCCCTGTCATTAAATTAGACGAACCCAGATAACCCGGGGTAATCTCCCCATCTCAAAGTCCTTGACTTTTACTGCATCTGCAAAGTCTTATCTCCCATGTGAGGTAACATAGTCGCAGGTTCCAGACACCAGGACGTGGGCCTCTTTGGGGGTCATCATTCTGTCCCCCACACTTAATGGGCTTCTATGCTCCTGTACCTTTGGGTTATGATGTAGAATTTTCTATTTCAATTGTAATTGCATAAGGTTCTCGTTGTACCCAATCCTGGAAGTTTATTAAAGACATAATGCATGATTTTGCCCGACAGAGCTAAAATTAGTAGTGTTGTTTCTTTTGACTGTCTTCCTTCTATATTTCCAGAAGGAGTTATTGGCACTAAAATCTACCTACTTCCCCAACACAGTTGGTATGCTTGACTTAAACCTCAGCACTATTTTCTAATTTGCAACTTTGCTAAGTCCTTTTGATTCATTATCTATTATTGCTTTCAAGCCTGTTCTTGCCTCTTCATGCTCATGAGTTCATTTCAGAGCCTCTCCACCTCTCCCCCAAACTACTGAAGCATTCCCAATCATTCTCCTAAGCTTGCATTTTTCTCCATTCCATTGTTCTTGGTGGTAATTGAATTATGTGCCCCAATTTAGACATATTTTTAATATTAACCCAGATGCCTGTGGATGTGATCCCATTGTAAATAGAAACTCATGAAGAGTTTATTTCTAGTTAAGAAGTAGCCCAGTCCAATGAGGGTGGGTGTTAATCCACATTTCTGGAGGCCTTATAGAGAGAAGAAACTAGAAGCCAGAAATTGTAGCAGCCCACACAAGAAGAAGCCAGAATTCAACAGAAACAAACAGAGCTGACATAAGGAGGGAACATCACCATGTAAGGGGAGGCAGAGATACAAGCCAAATAACCCCGAGGATTTCCGGCAGCTACCACCAGAAACCACAGACTTCAGGAGAAAGCAAACCTTGCTGGTATCTTGATGTCGAACTTCTTGTTTCAGGTAATGAGCCAGTAAGTTCCCACTGTTTAAACCAACCCATTGTGTGATATTTCTTATAGCAGATGAACAAACTAAGACATTACCCAATGCTATTTTTCTTAAATACAACGGTGTCAATGTCCTTTCCTTCTTATATATTTTAGTAGCTCTCCATAAACTAAGGGTTACTCATGACCAGCTTCTATCTCTTTATCCTCATTATCCTTGTTCCTTTTTCAAATCCTCGATCCATTCATCCCTACTTTTTGACGTTCCCTATTTTACCTGTGCACACAATGTTCCTTTTTCATTTTAACTATTTTTTTTCTTCTTCCCCCTTCTGAGACCCTGACATTGCATGGTAAATTTAATTTAAATCTTTTGTTAAAGTTTAATTTAAGTCTTCTCTGAACTCCTTGTCACATTGCTCAAGTCTTCTTCCATGCCCTCAGTATATTTTGTGAGTACCTCTGTTCAGTGTTCTTCATAATGCAACAGATATTTCATAGTTTCTTCTACGTGCATGACTCTCTTTTTTATTTAACCTTCTTGAAATTAGTTCCCATGTCGTATTCATCTTTCTTTACCAAGGGGCCTAGCATAGCATGACAGACACAGATGGTACACAGCAGCGCTGGTGGAATGGGCCTGCTATGCAAAAGTAACAGGCTATAAAAAAACAAATTTCTGGACTACCTACTTCAAATGCATATTTTTAGCTACTTACTCAGTGCTGACCTGGTAAACAAAACAAAAGCAAAAGTTCAGTTTTCCTAACAGTAAGACTTTAGGAATTGGTAAGATATCATCTATTTCCTGGATAGGGTCTTCCTACCATCTGATGTCAAGGCTCCTGAAAACTTTACATTACTGAATAAACGAGTTACCAGTACAGAGTTTTAAATATTCTCTGGAAGCCCATTTGGAAACTTTGCTTCCAGATCATTTTTCATGCTTTTTCATTTATATCAGTTATAATTAAATGACTTCATATTTGTAATTATGTGGCATAGTAATTGAGACAATATATTAGGAAACTGTATAAAACAAGTCATACAAATTTGTATTTTTTCAGGACTCTGTTAGTTCTTAAATCTGTTTCTAGCCACCCACTGAGCTGGCCTAGAAGAAGGTACCTTTTGATCTCTTTTATGAAAAGACCTTTAAGGGCAAAAATAGATGAGACTAAACCTTAAAGGGTTTATTATGAATATTCTGTTTGGCATCATGCATCTTTCCAAAATGCCAGAATAGAATACTTAACTTAAAAGGGTAACTTTCATGTCTCAGAAAAATAAGGTTAAGGCCACCGTTACAGGCTGCTTATAATATGTGCTGGTCAACAAATTTGCTACAGAGTTTCTGACAATTCCCTTGTCCAGTGGGTGAGGGCCAGCGAGGACAAAGAAATTCCTTCCCCACTTACCACTGTGGAGCTGGTCTTTTATTATTTTGGTGTCCCTTTCAACACATAATTCTCAGTCCTCCCTGCGGATAGCTGGCTGAAGATTCCATCTGTCATTATGAACAGACTATATGTGTTCAGAAGGTAGAAACTGTTTATATTAATAATGGCAACCTATGCCATCCTTTTTTAATTGGAAAAAGCTTATTTAAAGTTTAAGTGAAGACTGCAGGTGAAAACAGCCCACAGAAGTCAAATGTAAAGGATTATGAGGCTATTTTAAAATCATTTTCTTAAAATTAGATGGAAGAACAATGGCTATGATGAAATAATGTCAAAGTTCTTTGAAAAAATGAAGGAAGCAAGGTTGATTCCTTCTTTCAGGGCTTTGACCTCTGAATTGGATCAACCAGTTCACTCTCCTTCTCATATTTGCTCATTTAGCAAACGTTTACTAATGACCCACTCTGTGAGAGGCACTAGTTCTAGAAAGGGAAAAAGGGTCTAGAACTCTTTATACTATGCTTTGTATTCTTACTATTATATGTCTGAGTTTCTATAATTTTTGCCATGCCCAGTTGCTGAAGTTTCTTTGAGTGTGTTTTCATCATTAACTTCTTTGCCTAGAACAGGTTTCTATTTTAGTTTATTTTTAACCAAACTGTCGCCTGCTTTTGTTGTGGAGGTGCCTGGCAGATGAAGACTCTTTATAGGATCATCTCAGAAAAAACTACTTTTCCGATGTCTTCACAGAAAGGATTAGATGGAACACCAACTATAATAGTAATCCCCAGGAAATGGAAGAGTCCAAAGAAATTGTCTTGGCATATTCACATTGGGAAGAGAGATGATTTTTCAGGCACAGTGTTGCCATCGTGTTAAAAAAGGGACCGTAAAATAAAGACCAGACGTACTTGAAATGAATTAAAGTTCTGAGCAAGGAAATCAGAGAGGAAAAATGGAGCTATAGAACAAGTTAATCATTCATAATGAGGAGAGAGATGGATAGAAGGATGCTAAATCTGAATGAAGAGTTATAGAAATGATAGCGAGATATATAATGTTTGATCTCAAAAAGGATAATACAAGTTCAAGAAAATGTACACACACACACCTGTTCCTCTCTTTTTTAAAGAAAGACAGACTAGGGAGGAAGGGTTATGTAATTCAATGAATAAAAACTGATTATAGGCTGTAGAAGAAATAAGAATGAGGAATATGAGAAGATAAAACTTTTCTAGGCAAGTGTAAAGATAAAATAAAAAATCTTAATTAAGCAAAAAGTTAAAACTTTGAAATATAAAGGCCCTTTCCACAGTAAGTGGCCAGTCAGTCAATTATGTGGCCTATCTAAAATAGAAGTTATGTTTTCTTTTTAGAATACACACATATACATGCACAAAGGAGGCAAATTTGGAGAACTATTTCAAATGTTTTCCCATGCATTTATTTTAAATAAATAAATGATAGATTGCTAACTTCTGGATCATAAAAGTTGAACAAATGCATAAAATTTTAGGCATATTTTGACATGTTATAAATTCAAATCTGTAATATATTTAGAGCTGTGAAAAAAGGAAATTATTATTATTTTTAACCCTCCAATTTAATGACCCATGTTACATTAAACTGATTTATTTTTAATATTAACACATGTAATTATTTATTCTCTGATAAACATAAGAGACCTTATTTCTATGATCTCAGTGATAATCTGTGATGCAGCTGTTCTATCTTTTACATATACTTACGGATGATGCCTGAGTAATTTGTGTCACTACAAAAGTTAAAAGCTATGCCCAGGGCTTACTATCTTGCGGCAGCAAACACATACTCTACAGAAGCTTGACATGAATCTTTAAGCTTTTATTCATTCAATGTGTTTGTTGGGTGGAAAGGAAGGTGAGTGGAATATTAAAAAATTAACACTGGCTATTTATTACTTATAACTTATCGTGCAGCAACAGCTATTACTAACCTTTTAGTATATAATCTTTCTTTCAAATTACTTTTTGTTCAACTACCACATATCTCTATATATTTGTACTTTTCTCCTAATACAATATACAGTGTATATTGTCTGGTAATTTGATTTTCCGCTCATGTATGTTGGACATCTTTCAATGTTCAGCCAATGAAACGATGGTGGAATATATTCCATATTTTTTACTGTGCCATCATTTACTTAATTATTGATGAATGTTACCAGTTTTCTTTTCTCTAACATAACATTTTTTATATAAACCCTAAGAATTTTCTCTACTTGATTCTTCATGAATTGTTGGGTCAATATCATGCATATTTAAACTCTTGTTATATATTGCTAAAACTTGCTAAATGACTGTGTACTTTCATCAGCAACGTATAGATTAATTTTCCCAAATTCTGGACTGTGCAAGTTATTTATATTATTTAAAAATCTTTATTAATCTGGTTTTGGGAAAAAAATGACAACTTCCATCAGAATTTCAAATTTGCATTTATAATTAGTGGAGAGACTGGACATTTTTTCAGGTATTTGTCACCCATTATATTTCTTTTGTGAACAGTTCCAGCATCCAAGTAGAACAATTTTTTTTGGGGGGGGGGGTGCATGGTCTGGGAAACAATTTTTAAATCTTTGTTTTTCAGTGAACAAAATCAGTCCATGGGACAGTAAGGAAATTCTTACTTTTCATTTTTCAAAAATAAGGAATTCTTATTTAATTAAAAAAATTTTTTTTGCATAGGCAGGCACCAGGAATCGAATAGAAATTCTTATTTTTAAATTTATATGGGAAAAATGCCAGAGGAGGTGTTTCTGCAGTCTACTTTAAAATATATTTTTATAAAAAGTTGAGTTAATATTTCCAATATTTATTAACCATGTAAGATGTTTCAATTCCAGGCTTAATTTACTAATTTACATATGCTAAATAATAAACTGCTAAAATATTGAATATTTTATAAGAATTTTGGAAAAAAATGAGATATAAGCAACATGACTGGAGTTTAGCCTTTTAAATACCTAATTTTCAAGTTCATATGTTGACTTGTTTGATTTTGAATACAGAAAGAAAACCTTGATCTTTAGCACTCTACCCATAGGTAAAAAAGGCTGTCAGTTGTCATTTCCCCAAATGGTTTTCCTGTGAATATTTAAAGCTGTTTACACGTAGTAAGTTGTTTATTCAATAATTTAAAAATCTTCAGAAGCCCTAACATCATAGGATGGGCAAGCCCTATCCATAGCCATACCGTTAGGAAATCCGGATCAATCAGGGACTTGACATCTGTGCGGTTCCTGTGCAAGATTTTAGTTTTCTTCTTTGAATGAACTGTTTTTTCATTCTGTTTTTATTTGCTGACAGTGGAAAATATGTCTACAGTTCATTCCCATAAAGAATGGGGTGAGAAATGAACTCTATGGGGACTAAGACTGTTTGGTTTGTCACGAGACATACCCACCATTTACAGTTTTTTCCCCCTTTTGTGCTATTGTGGTATAGTGTTAAAAGATTGTGCCATAAATCCAAAAGCATGTTTCGCAAAGTTCATATCTGCATTTGCTACCTTTAATATTAATAGGAGTGTATCTTTAAAGTGAGTAAATTGAGAAAGTGGCTGAAACTATAGTTTATAAAAGAAGATTAGTGGGTTTAATATGCACTGGAGAGTAAAAGAAAAATCTTATTACTGTATGGAGAAATTACCTCATAAAGAAGCTAATACAGCAGGCTAGGGAGTAATTTTTAACAAGGTTTTTATGATGCACAAGTGTAGGCAAGTTAATGAACTTATCTTTCTAGTTATTTTCAGATCGTAACGCTGCTCTTGTTTTCTAGTTCTTGTGCTTTAAAAAGTAAAATACATTTAATCACCTACAATAAAGCTAATTCATTACTTTAATAAATCAAGTACAATCTTATATTGTACATTTGAATGTTGTTGCAATAATGCTGGAAACCAGATCAGGTGCTAATGTTTAGCATGGAATGGAGCAAAAGGTAACCATGAAGCTTATTTATTATTTAAATTAAAGTGTCTCATTTTGACAGTACACAGTCACTTTGGGAAGATTTGACTCCCTTTTCAGCTATTGGATGCAGGAAGCAGAGACAAAAGAATGAGAAAATACTTTATTTTAATAATCATAAACCTCTTTGCAGTATGACCATTTAGTCTGTGAAATTCACACCAAAAACTCTTCTGAATATCACATTTTACAGAAAATAACTTGGGGGGATCTGAGAAATGGAGGATGTCCTCCTGCCAGCACCTTGTCTGGATTAGTTAGGGATTATTTAGGAAGAGCATGTCTCCACTTTTTCTGTTCAAAGACAAAAGACAGCCTCCTGAACCCCCATACTGATTGCTGAGAAGCTTTCTATACTGAAAATGTGATGAATTTGTCAAAATAGAGGAAAAAAGTAAATGAATAAAGAAAAATGATAGGAAAATAAATTCCTTTATGATATCTAATCTAAATCAGATTTACAGTAACAGTCACAGTCCATCATATCAAGTTACGGTGTGTGAGATATACACACACATACTCACACTCACAGCCAGAATAATAAACACATAATACCTTATTTTAATTTAACTGTTCTTTACCATTGGAATGACAGAAAATATTTTCAAGTTGCATAACCACTTTTACATACTACCTAGATGATACGACCTTAGAAACAGCACTAGTCTTAGGTAAAATTGCACAGTAGGTACCCACTGCCTCCTGATTTTATCAGCCTGATAACACATTTTTCACAGCATATCTCGAATCCCAATGCCTGCAGCCCAAACACTGGATGCTAAAGTCCCTCATAGTTGTATCTGTTCTGAATGTTACTCGTCTGGTGGATATTTCCTACCTGTTTTACTGTCCACCTGTCTCCAAATCAATTCTTTGTGGTCTTACACTTCTCCCTTGACAACTTTTCTGCTAAATTGCACTGGGTCATTTTGAGTTTAAAGGAATTCATGCTAATGTGCTAGCCAGCTGATGGATTGGCTTTTATAGACGGTAAAGTGCTCTGTCTTCAGATCACTCTTGTATGATGCTTATCACAGTTAAGTCGGGCATGGTAGTAGGCTGGTGGAGAAGGTACTGTATTTTCATCAGTGTTCTTTTGAGTCTTCTTAAATGGCCCCAAATAAGTAGCTGCCTGCTCTGAGTTTCTGTGAGGTTGGCCTTGCCAGATAATTAGTGTTGGAGAACTATAAAATGTAACTGTGTTTGGAAAAATTCTTTGCTGTTCAGACAAAGCAATTTACGAAATACTTTGTATAATTGGGTCTATAGTGAATATACATTGTTATTTAGATTTTTGTCTGAAATAAATACAGGCAGAGTAAGCATGGGCATGCTTACTGCCTCTAAGAATTCACTGTACAAGTTTTGTCCTAAGCATTGGTTCTGAGTGCCAGAAATTAGGTGATATCCAAATAAAGGCTACCCACTCAACCAAGTTTTCAAAGATGATACATTTGCAGAAGGACAAAATTTCTCAATACCAAAACTCTCTTTTTGTTGTAATGAAATAATTATATAGTGGTTGCTTTTCTGTATTGAGGGATTTTACTCTGAATGTTAATTCTTGACTTTTGGAAAATAGTCTGATAGATGATATGTCTGATATGTGCCTCTCCGGAGATTTTTCCAGATCTGTCCCTGGTGGGGAAAGTGTCACAGGACCACCCAGAAGGCAGTCTGGATGCTAAATTTCACTCTGGAGATTTGATTGAATTGTTGGCTAGAGACCCATAATCAACACAGGAGTGAGAAGTCTTAATATATAATATCCGTTTTCCTGGCCCAAATCATTCATCCAGTCTCTTTCTCACCCCAAGTTATGCCTCTCCAAATTTTCAAGAGCATTGGTGTTCTCGTGTTGTAAGGGAATGCATACCTCTGGGATGTTCTTTCTCCTAAATCAGGCCCAGACGGCCCCTCTTAAGTGCTAAGATGGGTGCAATGGGACAACGAGAAGAAAGCACACAGAATCCTGAAGTAGCATCAGTGAAGTGGAAATGGAGTTGCTCGCTGTGATATGTGGATTGGGTCAGGGTGGGTCTGGCTGGAAGAGACAGGGCACCGGGCAGTGCGATTGTGAGAGGCGGTCGGCAGCCATGCCAGCTAGGAGGTACTGTGCAAAGCTTCCGGGAATCAGGCAGGTGACCAACTGGCAATACCTAAGGCAATAGTGGGGCTTAAGATATTTAAATTCTAGTATAAAATAATAAATATAAAATAGTGACTTTCAGGTTTTTTCTTAATGCAAAAAATTAATTTCCTATTTTTGGGTGTTCAGGCTTTACATGTTTTCTTACCATATTATTATTATTATATTATTATTATTCTTTCTCTCTCTCTCTCACCATCTTTTTTTCTTTCTAATAGAAAAGAAAAATTGCTGTTTAGGATAATTCTAGAAATATAATTGCTTGATCAAGATATTTTAAAAATAAAAAACTTTAATAGTATTTACAAAAGTTGGCTTGCACAGATATTTTACAAACTTACCCTCATTCCAGCAATATATGAGTGCCTATATCTCTTTCTTCTTACCTACAATGGATATTATGATTGAATGATATTATGGATAAATGAATAGATATAAGCTTCTCATGAAGCCTAGTATTTGTCAGAAATCAAAATTCCCCAGAAACTGGACCATAAATTCTCATGATGATTGCAAGAGGGCAATGATCTCTCTAAGGAATAATTTTACATTGTATTCCCTTGAAACTATTCCTTTTATACTGGGGTAGCTCAGCAAGTTTTCCTATTCCTTCATGTGTTAGGAAAACTCAATATGATAATTTTAATGTGCTGGTTCACTAGTTATTAAAAAATTCCTAATCTATGTTCACATTCTGGCCTTAAAACTAACAAATTGGTTTTGGGAATTTCCTTTTCTTTTACTGCCTTTTGAGGACAATGGAATCATCATATGTCCTCAGATTTTTTTGTGGAACTTACTTTACTTGATGGAGTCTGAGCTGCTTTGAAAGGATTATGTACCCTAGAAAAGCCATATTTTAATCCTGACCCATCTCGTGGAAGCAGCCATTTCTTTTAATCCCTATTCAGCATTATAGGTTGGAAATTTGATTATATTATCTCCACGAAGATGTGAGTCACCCAACTGTGGGTATTAACCTTTGATTAGTGGAAGATGTAATTCTGCCCATTCCAGGTAGGTCTTGATTGGTTTACTGGAATCCTCTAAAAGAGGAAGCATTTTGGAGAGAGCTTCAGAACGTTGCAACTAGGGAGCCACGGGAACCACAAGGCCCCACCTGCCAGAGACCTTTGGAGATGAAGAAGGAAAATGCCCCTGGGGAAGCTTCATGAAACAAGGAGCCAGGAGAGAAAGCTAGCAGATGTCGCCATGTTCACCACCTGCCTTTCCAGTTGAGAGAGAAACCCTGAACTTCATCAGCCTTTCCTGAGTGAAGGTCACCTCTTGTTGGTGTCTTAATTTGGACATTTCTGTAGACTTGCTTTAATTTGGATATTTCCATGACCTTAGAACTGTAAACTTGCAACCTAATAAATTCCCCCTTTTAAAAGCCGTTCTGTTTCTAGTATATCCCATTCTGGCAGCGAGCAAACTAGAACAGGGAACAGGCAGTCGGTTTAAAAACTGGTCATAATTGCAACTGGGTGTTAAGGGCTGTGGTCAGCTGATGTTATAATCCGTGATTATTCACAAAGAGAGCACACACCTCGGAGGTGGTCAGTCCGCTCGTGATAATAGCATTTAGGGTCAAACTGCATGTGTGTATGTATATGTGTGTGTATTTTTTATATTAACTTTTAAATTTTTAAAAAATATAACAACAAACAAACACAAACATTCTTAACATGTGATCGTTCCACTCTACATATATAATCAGTAATTCACAAAAACATCACATAGTTGCATATTCATCATCATGGTTATTTCTTAGAACATTTGTATCAATTCAGAAAAAGAAATAAACAGAAAACAGAAAAAAAAAATCATGCATACCGTACCCCTTACCCCTCCCTTTCATTGATCACTAGCATTTCAATCTCCTAAATTTATTTTAACATTTGTTCCCTTTATTATTTATTTTTATTCTGTATATTTTACTCATCTGTTGATAAGGTAGATAAAAGGAGCATCAGACCAAAGTTTTCACAATCACACAGTCACATTGTGAAAGCTATATCATTATACAATCATCTTCAAGAAGCATGGCTACTGGAACACAGCTGTACATTTTCAGGCAGTTCCCTCCAGCCTCTCTACTACATCTTGACTAACAAGGTGATATCTTTTTAATGTGTAAGAATAACCTCCAGGATAACCTCTTGATGCTGTTTGAAATCTCTCAGCCATTGACACTGTATTTGTCTCATTTCACTCTTCCCGCTTTTGGTTGAGAAGGTTTTCTCAATCCTTTGATGCTGAGTCTCAGTTCATTCTAGGATTTCTGTTCTATGTTGCCAGGAAGGTCCACACCCCTGGGAGTCATGTCCCACGTAGACAGGGGGAGGGTGGTGAGTTTGCTTGTCATGTTGGCTGAGAGAGAGGCCACATCTGAGCAACAAAAGAGGTTCTCTTGGGGGTGACTCTTAGGCCTAATTTTAAGTAGGCTTGACCTATCCTTTGTGGGGTTAAGTTTCATGTGAACAAACCCCAAGATTTGGGGCTCAGCCTATTGCTTAGATTGTCCCCACTGGTTGTCAGAATATCAAGAATTCTCCACTTAGGGGGCTTGAATTTTCCCCCTTTCTCATGTGTATGTATTTTTGCTGGGGGTTGAAGAAGTAGTGAATAAAAGTAGAGAATAAATGATTGTGTAAATTAAAGATTCAATGTGAAGTGGCATTTTCCTGAAAAATAAAAGTGATTGTTGTTATTTTAATTGTGACATTAGAAAAAAAATTAAACAAAACATCCTCATCCATGTTATTTTTCCTATTCTTTGGAAAGGTGATTTTAGCAGACTCCACAGCTTTATAAGATAATTCGGATCAACAAATGTGAAATGTGTCACATTTATCCTATGATTTTTCCAGCTTTGCAAAGTCTGTGTCCTTTTCTAGTCCCCCTTTGTCCAAAAACTCAGGCGCCTGCTGAACATATCAGCTCGTGAACATGTGGTGTATGTTTCCTAGCGTGTTTCCGTTAACGTATTCCACATGTCTCTGACCCATTTTCTGAAATAATTTCCGTTATCTATTCAATTTGTCCCATTTTCTTCTGTCCAGAACACAGACATTCTCTTTTATGTTATTTGCCACTGAAAATGTTTAATATAAATGTTTTCTATTCATAAATTTATTTTACATATAAATAATGGTGCTCCAATAATGTTCAGGACTACAGAGGGCTAATGCTCCCTACACCATATGGTAGAAATATTTTACCTTTAAATATAGGCTTTAAAGACAGGCAGCCAGTCCATTTAAAATCTGTTACTCATAAGGACCTCAAATAGCATCACACATTCTCATTTGCTACTAGCTGTTTGTTATTTGGAAAACCTTTTACATGGATAATCAACCATGTAAGAATTACAGAGCCCTTGACGTATCCATTTATTGAAGCAGATTTGCTTCAAGTATATCTGGACAGAAGGCAAATGGACGGTGGACGCATTCGTACACACAAATGGAGACACCGAGCCTCTGCCTGTAACGTGAACTCCAGCACACCTTCCGTTCGATAAGAAGGAATCCCGCTAGTCCCAGTGGTCTCCTGATTCATTATCCAGCCTGCAAGGAAGTGCATTCTCTTCAGAGGCAGCAGGGCTACACACTCGCCCTCCACATTTCACTCTGAAATCAGAGTTTTACGTCTAATTGGGGCTGAGAATCACTCAGCCAGAGCTGTCAGCCCGTATGGTCACTATCTGCAGAGCTTTCCAAGCAGCTTTCAGAAATGCTGAGAAATCTGTCAGGGCAGATGCAGCCCAAGAGGCTCCGCACGCAGGCTGGGCTGTCCTCATGAGAACTCAGGACTGGTTACGCCAGCTCGATGCACTTCTCTGTTGGCTTGGATCTCTGGGGAATGCATGCTCTCTCTCCACTCCCTGAGGCCACAGCATGGTTCAGAAGGAGGGCTGCGCTGGGTCTGCCCTGAACTAAAGGCAACTCGCTTTGCTCTTTCATTTTCTACAACAGCTAAGTGGACAATAATCCTTATTTTGCCCAATTCATAAGAATATTGTGGGGATAAGATGAGATAATGCGCATAAAAATGTTTCAGAAGTTGGTTTGTTCTTCATCTTTGGGTTTTTCTGTATTTAAATATGTTCAGCAATCAACATGTTGCTTTTTAATATAAAAGAACTCCATTACATTCTCCTTTTGTAAACGTTCTGTCTATATATGGTATGATCCTGTGCTAGGTAATGTTTGCTGGCAAATTAAAACAAGTATTAATAGTGGCAGAAAAGAAAGTCAATTTGTTTGTAAATATACAGAACGCAAAACCCCAGTGTGAGGTGATTTCATTATTAAAGGTTTGAGAAATAGATGAGTACAAACAAACACTTCTTGAGTCATAACTACAAGCTCAAAACAATTTGGCATAATCAGGTTAGCTCATAACACAAATGCTTATGCTCTCTCCTGTTCCTTTGTTTCTCAGGACTCACCTGTATGGACTAGACAATTAGGGATTTGGAAGCCTAAGGAAGAGTCACCAAGGGCCTTCCTTGTGATGATTAACTCTTCACCAAGCAGAGTAGCAAGATTTCTGGCACCTCCGTAACTTAGGGACTGCTGTATTTTGTACTGAAGCCTGTAAAAACAGAAAGAACAGAAACTAAGAGTGGTCTCTCCTTTCGCAGAACTTGCTGACGGACCCCCTGAGTACTAATCCCCTTCATTACCAAATCTCCAGTCTACTCCTGAGCGTTTGAACCCCTGTCCCTTCCTCCAGTTGCCATGGGATGGTTCTGTTTGTTTATCTTGCCCGTATTACATTCCTAACAGGTCCAAAATCATACTGCTACCCCATTTGGAAATGGAATCCTTTTATATGTGGAAGTGTAGACATTTAAAAATAATTGTTGGCCTCTCAATATTTCCTAACAGAGAATACAGGAAACTAGTGGCTAATGGAAAGCATACACCAGAAAGGGAAGAACTTGTCATCCTTTGGTTAACTGATGAACCTGTTTAAGTGATGTGTCAGTTACGTTTCTAATGACATGTTAAATTGACCTCAGGCACCCAAGTAGAAACCAGTATTAGCCGGGAAGTGAAAATCTTCTTCTCCTCCTACAGTAATAAGCAAAGGTTCATATGCCTATGCAATTTTTAATTGTAGAATTTTGAATTTTATGTGTTTTAGCCTCATTTCTTGGCCTTGGTTAGTCTCTTTATGTTTTCATTTCAAAACTCACCTCAAATTCTGTCTGTTTCTGCAGCTAAACCTACGTTAGGTCTGCTCAACATTGCAGTCAACAGAGGACACTTCATTTCATGAGCCCATCACCTTTTACCTTCTAGAACATGAATGGAGAGTTGGAGCTCACTTCCTCATGCGATGTAGACAAGAGCATAGTTAGGGAGTGAAATAAAGTAATGAGAATCGTCCCACAAGCTATGCAGGCAAATATATTTTATTACTTAAAATTCACCTTGAAGTTTAGGTAGTGGATAGGGTTCATTTCACGTCCTTCTAAGTACCAAAGTATGGAATTGTAAAGTTGCTAGGAGACTTGCAACAAAATATTTGATGCCTGTTCCTATTTCCTGTGACTCTTATGCACAAAAACACCAGGGAAATTTCTGACTTTCACTTTTTTCCCTTTCTATAACTAGTTAGTAAAATATTTCCCTTTTAAATATCTTGCTATCTAATCTTTGTCCTTCACTGACACTGATGTATCATTCCAGATTAAGCCCTTCTCACTTCCAGTAAAAATTACTGAAACATTCTATTTGATTCAATAACCATATAATGGTATAATTCTTGATAGGCTTTTGCTCTATCATGGAATAAAAATACCTAAAGTAATCAGAGACAATAAAAAAAAAACAATGTAATTATGGCAGAGATGACAAAGCAAGTGTGGAAATGGATATATTTCAAAAGAAAACTTATTTCGGCAATTGTGGCATTTGCAAGTCTATTAATGAGATAACTTACAAAACAGAGACTGATGTTTCTATAGTAGTACAGAAGATGGCACATGTAGATACTTTCCAGGGCAATTATGACAAATGCTTGTTATCAGACAGAGTCTGTATAGTCTTGATAATAAAATAAAATAAAATTGAATTTGGGAAGCTTTTTTTTTTTTAAATACTGCTGTTGCCAGACAAAGGCAGTGGTTTCTTTGCCTGATGGGCTCAATGACCAATTCCTGACACGACAGGGTTTCAAAGAGAGAAAAACTTTACTGCTAGGTGTAAAGCAGGGAGCAGATGGCTTATCGGCCCAAAAATCTGTCTCCCCAAACTGCAGTAATTCTGATAGTTTTATAGTATCAAAAGATGGGCAGGTTTTAGGATAATGAGCGCAATGGCTCCAGATGATGTGATTAGATGCGATTTAATTACTGAGCACGCACAGGTTGATTACGTGCTTAGTCACAGAAGGTATGTGAGAAGACGGAGGACTGCACATGATGACCAGCACTATTTTTAGCATTACAATGAGGTACAGGTGACTTATAGGTTAAAGTCTAAGCTACTGCGCATGTCAGGTGGGTTCACTTGGGTTAGACCCAGTTTCAGCTGTCAAGATAACTTTGGGGTTGGAGTGGGTTAGCCCTGGGCTGACCCAAGACCCTTCATTAATAAGCATTAGGGGCTGTCGTTAGCCATCGCCGGATGCCAAAGTTGAAAAATCTGATAAAATGGGTACAAATGAGGGTCAGTCACAAGGTTTTTACAATCACAAGGATACAAGATAAAGGATATACAAACATTATCAGAGATCAAGACTGCTGGATTAAAATTCAGAGAGTTCAGGTATTTTCTGCTGTCTGTAATATACCAGACAGCAGAAAGGAATATGTATGCAATGATTCAGCAACCATAATCATCCCTTAAATCTTAACTTCTAGGTTACACTGCCTTATTCCTGCCATTTTATCACCTTGGTGGAAGTGTCAAGTGTGTGCATGATTTTGTAGGTGGTATAGCATTTAGTATGTTTTTTTGTTAGCAGTTTTAGCAGAAAATAGGATTGGAGAGATGAGGAAATATTTAGCAAAAATAAGTTGGGGTGATATTAAGTGGATTCCTTTGACATTGTGTATTGTCTTTATTATCAAAAGAGGGAATAATCATTGGGAAATTATAAACTACTATTTTTTTTTTTTTTTTGCTTTTCCTAAATACAAAGCCTTTTCCCTAGTCAGTTATGCATCCATCTGCCAGGGAGCATGTATGTGGGAAGATTAGACATGCTACAGAAGGACTCAAACAGAAAGAACAAATGCAAAATAGGATTATGCATCAAGACAATGGCTTCATAAAACAGGCTATTGCCTTGAAAGAGGATTTTCCAAATTCTTTATTCTCCTCCTTTAGCATATCAAAAGCTCATCACTGAGTACCTAGATTCTGGAATTTTCAGTATAGAAAAGGTTTTCTTTAAACCAGAGATAGTGAAACTTGGAGCCTTGCTGCTGCCAGGAGAAAGGAAGCTGTGGTTTAGAGCTGGTTAAAGAACTTGTCTACCTTGGGGGGAAATGAGAAGAGGAGAGAGAAGGAAAAGAGAAGGCATTTATGAATCTGGGACTTTGGCCTGGAGAACAAAAGCCTGTTAAGTAAGGCAGGATAAATACAAGGGTAGAAGTGTGCTGGGAAGACAATCTTTAAAAATGCAGGATCAATGTATTTAACCTTATACAAAGAAACTATCACCACCATTTTTTTATTCTCATCAGTAGAATTTAAGATTATATAAGGATGTGAATGTAGACTTTCGTACCTAGGACAGTCCCTGGTATGTGGTAGATGTCAAAAAACAAAAAGTCAGTGAATTCAGAATAAGATGGCAATCTCCCGTTTTGGACACAACTCTCCTCATATATTACTGATACTTTTTCAAGGTCACCAGGTCAAAAATGCAATGCATCCTTTTATTTTATTTTTTTTAGGTTGACTTGATAATATTTGCTCTTGGATTAAAAATATGGTACAGTAGAAAAGGAGATTTATGGATCAGCTCTAAGGAAGCAATGTAAGGAAAATGCGAGTTTAAAACATAAACATTCTATAGGGAATTTTAAAAAGTATTTTTGGAGAAAAAGGGGGAATCCTTTTGTTTTGCAAACAGAAAGTATCTGAAGCAAAGGCCAACATCCGACATTGTGCTGCTGTTCTCCACTGATGCCCGTCACCAAACCCAGGCATTCATATCGTTGCTAAATTCATATCCTCAGCACAAGTGTGAGGAATCACCTGTCCAGAGCAGGCCACTAAACAGGTGTCTGGTGAACCCTTAATGACAGCTAGCTTCCCAAAGTGCCTGAAGAGAATAGACCCATGCAGAATTATAATGCAATTTATTAGTGCCATGTACAATGAGACTAAAGTAAGAGCAAGCAAAACTATCAGCAAGGATAATAAGGGATTTCGCCCGATTTTAACATAGAAGAGGACACAGGCAGTATAACTGCCCTTTGTATACACGTATATTGTGGAGTCTCTCTGTCCCCCATCCCCTTCTTCTTCTCCCTTAAATAATCTATTTCTGATGCAACAGGACATAGGCAGCAAGTGATACAGGGAACTGCACTACAAAGAGAAGGAAGGCTGGAATGCAATCAAGTGTTAAAGGTTCTTTTTTAAATTCATTGGACATTCACACCCAACTTTCCCAAGCAGTGATCAGTGCATGCCGTACTTCAATCAAGCAGGTGAGGAAATGCACTAATTGGTGTCAGAAAACAGATTTCCAGGGCATCGTCCCAGAGTCAATGGTCCTGTGAAATGGCAAAATTCAACTAAGAAAGACAATTCCTGGAGATTCATGTGTCTGCTTCCAAATGTTTTCCACTGCAAAATACTACATAAAATATTAGCTCTTCATTACTGAGTCTTCAATTCATAGTATATTATTCTAATTGCTACCATTATATTTGTAACAGATCCATAGATAAATATTGAGGCAAAGGAAAATAAGGGTTTTGATTGCCTTTCATTGAAGTTCAAGACTTTGCTAGTAGTTGAAAATAATGAATTATTTTTGAATAAATGGAGTAGATTTAAGAAAAGAAATGTTAAATTTAGCTTATGTATGGGCTTTACATACAGCAGAAAGAGAAATTGAGGGTCTTGAGAACTATGGGGGAATTACAGACACCAAATAAAATCCCAGCTCCAGACCATGAATTGTATGGTCTGGTCCTCGCCCACTGCTTCAACCCCATCTCCTCCCACACAGCTTTGACCTCAGAGCCGTGTGACCTGGGTGTCTCCCCAAGGCCCCAGCTCAGAAGGGACTCACCCTTGGTTTAATGCTGTACTGTTGCCATCCAAAACTTCCTAACAATTTCATCTTTGACTCTGCGCTTTGCGTGTGTAGTCCAGTGAGGCAATGGAGCACATCTACAAGCAGAAGTGACGCGTGCAATGCGTGCGCCCCTTATTCCCTGACACTCCAGCTCTTTATACCCTGTAAATGCCAAATTTATATGGACTTATGATGCCTGGATGCCACAAGACTCAAAGAGTAGAAGGGAAGTGCATTGTTACCTCTTCTAAGTGGGGCTGCTGGCAGATCCCAGAGGCTGAGCTTTCCTTTCCAACCAGGCCTTGGTGAGTGCAGAAAGAATAAAATGACATTCTAAGATCACCATAGAAGAACCCTATCGTATCATTTCTTTCTCTTACTACCCTGTATTAGCCAATCACTTAGGCTGGAAACGATGACATAGAAGGAAAGGGAAAGGGCAGGACACTCATAGTTCCTTTTCTAATTTCTCCTTCCTTACTCATCAGAAGGCTGAAAGTAGGGAGAGTATTGGTAGAATGCGTGTGTATCAGAAAGTGAAATAAAAATGGTTGAGTTACTTTTGTGCAGGGTTTTCAATGTTCTGAGAAGAACACAATATATATGTATAAGCTATGAAATATGAATTGCGTAATTTCTGTGATTCTCTGTTCATGGTAAATGCTCTCATTTTCATTTAATGCTGGCATTGCATAGTCTAAAAGTGAATGGCAAAATTTATATTAATGATTTAATTATTTTCTTTTCCTGAGAATGGTATTAAATAGTAAATAAAAAACAACGTGACAGAGTGAGAGGCACTGAGGAAGAAAGGAAAAGGCTTATAATTTAGTACCTTTAGTGGCATTTTTCCAACTTTTTAAACAAAAGACCCACATTTTCAGTTTGTGCAGGGGCCTGCCAATTATGCAGCTGGCTCTGTTCTCAGTCTCTCCATTGGCCCTTACACTGAAATCTTTCTTTTTTTGTATTGTACCATATTGAGTATCTTCTCTTTTCTATATGAACTTAGTTTTCATCTATTTTTCTTATGGTTACCATGGGGTTAAAATTGAACATCCTAAATATATAACAATCATATTTGGTTTGATACCAAATAGCATATCCATATAATTTTCTTATACCCCTCTTTTAGAGCTTTGTACATTGTATGCCTACAACCATAGATTTATTATTATTTTCTATAAATTTGCATTTTAGTACCTTAAGACGAAGAAAGTGGAGTTGCATACCAAACAATGCACTACAATAATACTGGCATTTAAAGTTACTCAGATAACCTTTAAAGATTACCTTTACTGTAGGTCTTCTTTACCTTACCTTGAAACACTGTCTAGTTTCCTTTCCTTTCAGGCTGAAGCACTCCCTTTAGCATTGCTTGTAGAGCAGATCCTTGATTTATCTGGTAATGTCCTATTCCCTCCCTCATTTTTGAAAGAAAGTCTTACCAGGTAAAAAATCCTTTTTTGGCAGTTGTTTTCTTTCAGCACTTTTAAACATTTCAAGCCATTGACTTTTTAGCTTCATGGTGTCTGATGAGAAACCAGTACTTAATCTAATTGGTGTTCCCTTGTGCATAACTTATTGTTTTTCTGTTGCAGCTTTCAAACAGAAAGCACCCTCTCCTTGACTTTTGCATTTCATACTGTAATCAGTATATGATAAGGTGTATTTTTCTTCATGTTTAGCCTGCTTGGTGTTCTCTGGGCTTTTTAGATGTGCATACTCATGGATTTTGCTAAGTTTGGGAAGTTCTCTGTTATTATTTCTTTGATGATTCCTTCTGCCCCTTTCTTTCTTTCTTCTCCTTCTGGGACTCCCATAACATATATATTGGCATGCCTGATGGTGGCCCATAGCTGTCTTAGACTATTTTCACTTTTAATATTTCTTATTTCTTTCTGCTCCTGAGCCTGACTCATTTCAGATGTCTTGTCTACGAGCACTGATTCTTTATTCTACCAGGTCCAATCTGCTCTCAAAACCCTCCTGGCCATTTTTCACTTCATTTATGGTGGTCTTCTACTTCTTTAGTTCTGTTTGATTCTTTTTTAAAATTTATGTCTCTTTACTTATACTCAAACCCAGGTCTCTGGCATGGCAGATGAGAATTGTGCCACTCAGCCACCATTGCACCACCCTCTTCGACCATTTTTCCTTTTTTTGGCATGGGCAGGCACCGAGAATCGAACCCAGATCTCCAATATGGCAGGCGAGAACTATGCCTGCTGAGCCACTGTGGCCCACCCTCTTTGACCATTTTTAAGATCATTTTTTAAGACTTTTCTTTTTCAGTATATCCACATTCTTGTCTTCTTTGCTCAGGTTTTCTGTATTTCCATCCTCTTCCTTTGGATGAGCCATCATCTCCTCTTTTTTTGTTTGTCTTGTACTCTTTTGCTGCACACTGTACATGTTAATATTTTGAAACACTAACTCTGGGATGTACTCCCTGCAATGTCTGTCTCTTCGTTTTATAACCAGCTGGTGATAAGTAATTTTCTTGAGCTTCAGTCCTCCTGTCAGGAAGATCTGCCCATGGTGAATGCAATGGGCAGGATTTTTCCTGTGTTTTGGGGCCTGTTTCTTGTCCTAGGTTTTTGCTTTTTGTCATTTTGGAGCTCGTGTTTTTATAGGAGTTGTGTGTCCCCTCTGTTTCCCAGGAGACAGACCTCCCTCCCCTGAAGGCGACAAGCCTTTGCTGCAGATTGCCCACCTCTATCCTATCTTATACTCCTTTAGTTGTTTCGAGCTGCTTTTTTCCCTAGAGGGCAAATTCTGGAAGGAAGGGGCCCATTGGAAGGGACTTTCCCAGTCAGTCTTCCCAGCGGATACAGGCCAGGTTATCATGCACGGGGTGGAAATTGACCTCAAAGTGCCCTGGGGAGCACATCATGAGGGGCACCAGGAGCTTCTTCCATGGCTCTCCAAAGCTGAGCTTCTCATCTGCCCATAAAATACAGCCCTTAAGCTGTCTCCTGCAGCCCAAGAAGTGTAGTGTCTTTGGGTCTCCTTCGCCTCGGCATTTGTCCTGGACTGGTTGACACAACGGCTTCCCCCAGAACCGTGCTCCCAGTGATCCCAAGTCACTAAACCAAAGCTGGCATCAGTGGTCTGCTATGCCCACCCCAGGTCTGGGGTAAGAAGATTTTTATGTCTCTCTCACAGACAGCTAACCACGAGCTGGACCCCACAGCGGGCTGCCATGAGAGTGGGGAGGGGCACTGTTAGCCCCAGTGTGGAGAGAGCAGTGTTCCCACGATCCTCTCCTGAAAAGATTTGTGTTTACGGGTGTTCACAATCATTGCCATCACACACAGACACAGACACTCATGCACATATTTATAGTATATATATTTTGTCAACAAGAAGTAAAGGGAATAGTATAGAGATACATTGTGAGTCTTGAAGAACTTCTTTTTAAGAGATATTGCACTCACTATAGTATGAACAGTTCTCAGAGCTTTGACCAGCATGGAGCTTATCAATATCTACGAAGATCTGACAGTTATATTTACCTCTTGTGAAGACACATAAATACATATAAATTTAGGCAGAAATGTGGACATTTTTGTAATGTCATGCGGAACAAATCACTAGGCAATGTATGTATTTTTTCTTTTTTTTGATTTGCTTTCTAAATGCTGAGATCCTACAAGAAGTATGCCAATTTAATAAAATGGGTTTTATTTGGTCTATCACACAAAAATATAATTCAAACAAAATGGGAAGTATATGTGAAGCCAATTATGTTTAACCATAATAAGGTGAAGTACGAATGTAATGACATCCTGTTAATTTTGCCTGCCTGTCTTGTTCAAGGAGACTGTTCATTAAGTAAAGCTATAAACTTTTGTCTTAAGGGATATGTGTTGTTTTCTAATTAAAAATTGTTTTTAGTACACAAATAGTTTATAATTACATTCTTACAACATTCAAGTGATACATCTGTATATCAAGTTAATACATCTGTACGTCCTCTCTCCTCCCTCTTTCCCTGCACACTCTGGGCACAATGGACCCACAAATACACATGCTCCCTGATTGGTTTACCAACTCAGCACTCTCCTGCAGGCCGTAGTGACTGGCTTCTGAATGGGCCCTAAACTCAATGGAGTTTTGTTTTGCTTCTGGAGATAGCTTCTTTTATTGTTCCTTTTTCTTTTGCATGGGCAGGCACTGGGAATTGGACCCAGGTCTCTGGCATGGCAGATGAGAACTCTGCCTGTTGAGCTACCATGGCTCGCCCCCTATTATTTTTTTTTAATGCAAAGAGATTTATACTATACACATTTACCTGTAAAATTTCCGCCCAGTGAAATCTGCAATGGATATTTGTAGATTTTCATTTAAAGTATACTTTCTCTTTTCTGGCAAAAAACAATCTATTTGTCTGCGGGGAAACCCTCTCCTCCTCCCCCTTTCCCTGCACACTCTGAGCACAGTAGACCCACCATGCACATGCTCCCTGGTTGGTTTGCCTACTCAGCGCACTCCTCCTGCAGGCTGCAGTGACTGGCTTCTAAATGGGCCTTAAACTCAATGGAGTCAAGAGAAAGGGGAGACTGATTAGGACTTACGAGCATGTATATCAGATACTTCCCAAAGACAAGAATTGGCAACTTTCCCCAGGCTAGACTTAATTTTTATTTCCTTAACAATAAGCAGTTAGGCAGGACTTTCAGTGCATTATTGTCCCAACAGATCAGTGAAATCATTAATAGCTGTACAATATTCCCTATTCAAAATATTATTACACATCATTAAGATACTATTACACTCTAGTTCAGTGGCCACCTGTGAGATTGCCTATTTTTTCCTTATTTGCAAGTAGAACTGGCCACCATTTATTTCCCAAGCATGCAAACTTTGGCAGGCAACCTGGGCTTCTACTTCAAAGGAAGAGTTTTATTTTTACACCTCTCTCATAATGCCTTTGAAGGTAAAAATTTCATTACTTAATTTGGGTTTATGAGTCAGGCCTTCTCTGGCCTACAGGACCAATATTTAACAGCAAGTTGAGACAATTACTGAATATTTCCCATAGGAATTCGGTTTGATTTTTCTGCAAGTTTATGAATTGATTTTTTTTCCCAGAAAGAAATCCAAAGATCTTGGGGGATTTACTTGCAAACTAAGGCCACATTAACTTCATTTATTTAACCTGGAGTGAATAAAATCATTATCACATATAAGAAGAGTGTCAAGAGAACTTCAGACTTGGAAAAAATATGACCTAACATTTCCTAGAAAAGAGAAAAAAGCCCCTTCTTTCCTGGAGCTGCCAGAAGGAACTCTACTTCTCACTGGAAATGACCAAGGTGAGGGGACTGTGGCCTTGCTGCTGGAGTGTCATGATAAAATCTCACCTCCTTGGCCCATCCCTGCCAGGCTTTAAAAACAGCATTTACTTAAGAAACTTGACATGAGTTTTTGTTACTTTTGGCATAGAATCCTGACAGATGGCGAGTGCCCGTGATACAAAGATAAGACATGGTTTCATGTCCTCAAGGAGTTCATGGTGTAATAATTGAGAAAGATAATGTAAGAGAGTCCTAGTGGTGTATATGCAGATGGACACCCGAATGGACTGGGAAGTCTTCACAGATGAGTAAATGCCTGAGCATGAATCTTAAGTAGACCTTAACGTTAGGGAGAGGAAGGGTGTTTTAGCTTCCTTGACTGCTCAAGCAAACACCATGCTTAACAATGGGAATTTATTTGCTAACAGTTTTGAGGCCAAGTGAAAGCCCAAATCAAGGCATCATCCAGTGATGCCTTCTCCTCGAGGTGGTGTTCTGGGGTTGACTGCTGGTGATCCTTGGTCCTCAGCTTGTCACGTAGAAAAGTACATGATGGCGTCTCCTTGTCTCTACCTTCTCTTCTGGTTGCTCTCTCTGGCTTTCTCAGTGTCTGAATTTCACTCTGCTTATAAAGGACCCAGTAACGGGACTAAGACCATCCTGATAGAGGTGAGTCAACCTTAACTGAGGTAACCTCATCAAAAGGCTTTACTTACCATGGGTTCAGGCTCACAGGAATGATTCAGTTTAAGATCATGTTTTTTTTTTTTTCCTGGGGCATGTACAGCTTCAAAGCATCACAAAAGGCAGTAGGAATTTCAGGGAGAGAACAAGATAGGAAAATGCATTGAGTGGAGGGTCGGGCAGGGAAGCATAGTGAACTCAGAACTGTGCTGACTATGCTCATTCAAAGGCTGCACATAGGGATAGATAGGCACTCAATAGATATATTTTGGATGAAAAAGTATGTTCTTTTTCACTCAATAGATACATTCACAATAGATACATCTATAATTTATCTATAGCTATGGGGATATCATGATTAAAACAGACAAACTTCTTGCCATTAAGGATTTTACATTGTAGTAGGGGCAGACAGTCAATAAATCAACAAATGTAGATATTAAATTTAATGTATAAGTTGGTGATAAGAGCTATAAATAAAAATAAGGCAGATTATAGAGTGTTGTTAAATGATAAAAAAGTGTTATATTATAATGGGTCAGGGAAGGTCTCACTGGTGAGGCAAAGAGGGAAAATCTGCTAATTGTTCCCCAATATCCATGTTTTCTTTTTCCTTTGATTATGCACATGAATTTTAGCTGGCCACAAATAGCTACCAGGCTAAGATTACATGCCCAGTCTTCTTAAAGTTGGTGATATGTAAGAAGAAATGAGATATGCAGCTGAGCACATCCTCCCCTTGCTCTTTGCAGCCTTGCAATGTTTGGAGGGTGAACATGCTGGTGGGAGATGGAGCGGCTGACCTCAAGAAGAAAGTTGGATTTTGAAGATGACTGTGCTGGTTTGAAAGGATGAATATCCCCTAGAAAAGCCATGTTTTAATCAAAATCCCATTTTGTAAAGGCAGAATAATTCCTATTCAATACTGTATGTTTGAAACTGTAATCAGATCATCTCCCTGGAGATATGATTTAATCAAGTGTGGTTATTAAGCTGGATTAGGTGACGACATGTCTCCACCCATTTGGGTGGGTCTTGATAAATTTCTGGAGTCCTGTAAAAGAGGAAACATTTTGGAGAATGAAGGAGATCGGAGAGTGCAGAGAACGTTGCAGCACCATGAAGTAGTGTCCACGAGCCAGTAAACTTTGGAGATGAAGAAAGAAAATGCCTCCGAGGGAGCTTCATGAAATAGGAAGCCAGGAGAGAAAACTAGCAGATGACGCCGTGTTCTCCATGTGCCCTTCCAGATGAGAGAGGAACCCTGACTGTGTTCACCATGTGCCTTTTCAGATGAGAGAGAAACCCTGAACTTCATCAGCCTTCTTGAACCAAGGTATCTTTCCCTGGGCACCTTAAATTGGACATTTCTATAGACTTGTTTTAATTGGGACATTTGCTCAGCCTTAGAACTGTGAACTAGCAACTTATTATATTCTTTTTTAAAAGCCATTCTGTTTCGGGCATATTGCATTCCGGCAGCTAGCAAACTAGAACAATGACTAAGCAATATGATTGAAGATGCCTGAAGCCCCCAACCCAACAGAGTAGAAATAACAGTCTTGTTATCATTTAGCCTCTGATTGATACTTGAAAGAGAGATAAACTTCTAACTTGTTTAATCCATTGTTATTTTGTACCACCCCTCCTTTTTTTTTACAGCTGCCACATATGTATACAAATGCATAGAAGTAAAATTTGAACAGTACCTTGAAATGTGAAGAATCAAGAGCATTTCTAGACAAAAAACATTTTTGATAAAGGGACTAGCAGGAGCAAAAGTCTTGACATGGACTGTTGGAAAATTCCCATTATAGCAAGGAAGTCAGTGTGAGTAGAGCAAGTAAGAAGGAGAGTCTTAGGAGCTGAAGTCAAGAGGTTTTCAGAGGAGGACGTCACCCAGCGCCTTGTGGTTCATTGTAAGATCTTTACATTTTACTCTGAATGATACCAGAAAGCACTGGGGGCACAACCTAAGCTGCATTTTAGTGACATAACCTAATCTGTTTTAAAAGGCATTGTCGGGTGCATGGGTGGTTCAATGGTAGAATGCTCACCTCCCATGTGGGAGACTCAGGTGTGATTCCTGGACTATGCACTTCCCACCCCCACCCCCACAAAAAAGGCATTCTGGTTGTAAGGTGGAGAGCATTTGTGGAGCAGGAAGCAAGACTAGTTTGCATGCTATGCCAACAATCCAGTGAGAGGCTGTTTGGCTTGGATAAGAGTGGGGGAGCTGTAAATGGTAAAATTTCAAATGCATCTTTTTTTTTTTTTGCATGGGCAGGCACCAGGCATTGAACCCGGGTCTTTGTCATGGCAAGCAAGAATTCTACCACTGAGCCACTGTCACACCACCCCAAATATATATTTTTAAATAGTCAATATGATTTGCTCATGGTTTGGTATCAACAAAGGGAAGAGGTAAGAAAACTACTAAGGCTGTTGAAAGATAAATCAGAGTCAAGTTGGCAAACTGCAGCATTTTATTGCAGAAACCAAATTGTGCTGCAGCAAAGACACCAGATCACTTGTAAGAATTGAGCAGCTTCAGGGCTCTAGGGATGGCAGATGATTCTTATAGACATAAAGAAGAAGCTAGTCAGTTTCTCTGCCTTAGACAGGTGGGTTTAGGGAAGGTGGACTTTTTAAAAGCTTATTATTGTGAAACAATTTCAAACTTAAAGGACAGTTGCAAAAACAAAGGACCCATATAAGAAAATCCCATCATAACCCCTGCCAAGATACCCACATCCACTAACTTTTAACATTTTGCCACATTTGATACATGTTTCTTTCTTTATAACATCTGTCCATGCATCCGTCTATTTCCTAAACCTTAGAGAGTAGATCGCATACATTATGGTCCTTGAATACTTAATACTTCCAGGTACATTTCCTAAGAACAAGGAAATTCACTTATTGTGGTAGGTAGATTCAGTTGTCAACTTGGCCAGGTGAAGGCAGCTAGTTCTGTTGCTGTGGACATAAGCCAATGGTGCATGAACCTCATCTGTTGCTAATTACATCTGCAGTAGGCTAGGAGGCGTGCCTGCTGCAATGAATGATGTTTGAATTGTCTGATGCCTAAATGAGAGGCTCAATGTAGCACAGCCCAAGCAGCTCGGCACACCTTATCTCAGCACTCGCAGCTCAGCCCAGGCCTTTGGAGATGCAGAAAGGAATCACCCCGGGGAAAGTTGCTGGAACCCAGGGGCCTGGAGAGAAGCCCAGCAGAGACCATCCTGTGCCTTGCCACATAAGAAAGAACCTCAGTGGAAAGTTAGCTGCCTTTCCTCTGAAGAATTAAAAAAATAAATCCCCTTTTATTAAAAGCCAATCCATCTCTGGTGTGTTGCATTCCAGCAGCTAGCAAACTAAAACACTTATGTATACAGGCTAAATTTCTTAACAGACTAAAATAACTTCCACTTAACTTTGATCAAATTTAAAGCAGTATTCTTGTCTTTTTTTTTCCAGGGTTATCTCCTATGACAAATACCACAAACTGGCTCAAACAACAAGAATTTATTGCCTCCCAGTTTTGGAGGCTAGAAGTCCATAATCAAAATGTCAAGAACAGGTTTTCTCCAAAAGCTTTAGTGTTCTGGAGCTGACTTTCCAGCCATCCTCTGTCACACAGTGATCTGTTTCCTTGTGTCTCCACCTGTGGCTTTTTCTTCTCCTGCTCAGGCGTTTGAGTCTCTGTCTAGATTTCCTCTTCTTATAATGACTCCGGTCCTATGGATTAAGGCCTATCCTGATTCAATTTGGTCTCATCAAAATAGGCCCTTCCTTCCAAGTTTGCATTCACAAATTAATCTACTCCCACGGACGGGGGTTAGAGCATGTCTCTTATGGGTGACGTGATTAAATCTCCAACAATTCTTTTTTTTAGCTAAATAAACTTTCATTTATTGAATATTTTTCAAGCAGTTTTATTGAGATCTATTCACATACCATACAATCCACACAAAGTATACAATCATTGGCTTTTAGTATATCCACAGATTTACCTTCATCACTGTACTTTGACTGTGGTGGTGGCAGGTGGGCTTTATTTTTTATTGGGTCGAACATAACGAACTGGGGGCTTGATTGGTTACCTTGGTCAGCTTCCTTGCTGGGGATTTCAAATTTCAAAAAATATAGAGGAAATTCAAAGAAGTAGGATATGGGATTTTTGCCTCTGAGGGTCTCCAGGGCTTTCTCTAAACAATTTTATCAAGGCTTTTGACTTGAGTTGTGAACAAATGGAGGTGCCATTTGTGGAGGTGGGAAGTCTGTTGGAAAAGCAGTTTTGGAGGCATAGAAATGAAGAGTTTTGTTTTGTACGTATTGTTTTCAAGATGCATATCAGACAACCAAATGGAGATAAGGGTAGGCAGTTGGGAACAAAAAAGTATGGAGTTTGAAAAAGAGGTCTGGGCTGCTGAGATACAATTGGGAGACGTTAGCAAATAGATGGAATTTATAGGCATGAGGTAGAAGAGATCACCAAAAGCCTGGATGTAGATGGAGAATAGTTCTGGGGACTGAGCCCTTGGGCATTCTATGACATTGACTGATTGAGAAGAGGAGTAGGAATCAGCAAATGAAATTTATAAGGAGAGGTCAAATGCATCTGAGAACCAGGAGACAATGGTTTCCATGTAGCTAAAGAAAGGAAGGATCTCAAGAAGGGTTAATTAATCGAATATGCCGAATGCTGCAAGTAGCTGCTCCTATAAGAACAATTTGGGTGTAATGGGAGATGAAACCCTAAATGAAGTGGTTTCAATCAAGAATGGACCAGCTGGAGGCAGATGTGAGTTTCAGGGACTTTTTAAAATGGAATTATTAGGAATTTTTTTTCTGGGCCTTTATATAGGAATTATTTCTACTATTATTGAATTTTGATGAGAATTTTGTGCTGCTAGAAAAGGAGTGGGTAGGGGAGAGGAGTGGGTACCTTGTATACAAGTGATAGATTTTGCTTTAGAATATAAAGATTTTATCTTTTATGACAGGGCTAAAGACAAAATATGTGGGTGTAGATGCAAATAAGTATATTGATTTGGTGATAGGAGCTGAATTCAGTGTGTAATCAGAAAGGGAACAAAGCAAATAAGACATGGGTTTTTTAAAATGCAACAAAACTTAGAATACAGTGGAAAAAGCAACTTGGAACCTGAACTGAGAGAACAAAGTGGAGAATCCATTGGACTTTCTTTGCTGACAGTGGGGTTGCATTGAGCACTCATATTCATTCTTCTCCACCCCCTTATCCCTTATGATGTAGAAAATGAACATACAATCAACAGTCAGATGATATAACGCCAGTATTTGTAACTGTGAGATTTGGGGAAAATCATATCTTGTCTTTGAACTTCCTTTTCATTTGCAAAATTAAGACAACATTATATTTGCCTACAACTTCTGGACTTCAGATCCATTTAGCCCAATCCCTTATAGATAGCTCCTCTTGATTTTCTATAGATATCCCAGATATCCAAAATTGAAATAATTGCTCCTCTATTTTCTTTGCTGTATATGAATGAATGTACACTCATTGCCCCAGTTACCCAATACCTCCAACCTCCCAATATCTAACCTAGGTTTCTTCACTTTCCCATCATCTCAAGTTAATTCATTAAGTCCTAAAACTTCTTTCTCCTAAATAGGTCACCTTATTATAATTTATGTCTCTGATATCGTCTAGGTCTTTCCATATGAAATGGTATGAGTTCATACATTTTCCTTGGATTTTGTTTTAATTTAGTTCTTATTGCTTTCCAAATAGCATTTGATATTTCTGTTACTGTGTTCTAATTTTTTCCTTCTTCCACAGTTTTGCTTTTATTTTCGAAGATTTAAAAAAGGAATTCCTAAACCATTTCAGGATTTCTTGCTTCATATTTGTACATAGTTTCCAACCTTTTTCATGAAATATTTATTTACTGACTAGGCACCAATATATACTAAATGTATACTGAATATCAAGCATCTTATGCTTTGTCAGAGTTGTAGAGAACTTACCTTCAACTTTGGAAATCGGTTGCTGTGTCTGGACTTCCTGTTCACTCCTGCATTTGAGTTATGAGTCAAATAGCATTATGAGTAATTGGATCTTTTGTGCAATTAGAAATTTTCTCTGTATTATAATTTATAGTATGGTTGAATTGAGCAACATGTAATGAGTCATTTGACTAAGGCTTTTAAGGAAGTTATTTCTAAAGGTCTGCCAAAGAGGCTAAAATATGTCTGAATTAAAAAGAATGACAGGCTGCAATCAGCACTCTGAAATAAAGGTGCTCAGTAAGCAGCCCTATTACAATCAGAAAGTGAAGGAAACGGATCTCTGTCTTGTGTGCAGAGACAGAGGAAATGATGAATACCTTAGGTCACTCATTCTGTGCAAATCAATCTTTCACTGTCAATTTTAAATGAACTAATTTGTTCACAAATCTGCTCAGTCAGTTTGGAAGCATACTCTGTTCCTTCGTATTAGCAAATCCTTTAATCTTGACTAGTCCACTGAGTAAGAAATCTAGAAACGCGTTAATATGGTTGGACATATGTAGTAGGATAAAAATTGATTCTTTTAATTAGTGTCTGCTCAAGTTAGAGTCCCTTTCTTGGGTGAACTATTGACCTACTAATATATCAAGAGATTATGTTATGACTAACATATACCCAAAGTTCAATTTAACTCTTTTTTTATCAGTCAGCATTTCAGTAAACTTTCTGGGGCCTAAATCTTTTATTACTTCTACAAGTAATTTATAGCTTTAGGTCTTATACTATGGAAAACAATAAATGCATAAATATCTGAAAATTAATTCTTTATACCACAGTATATCTAGAATTTGTACTTTGATACAGCTGTATTTGGAGAATCCAAATTTTTCATGCCATTAATTGTCATCTTTTAAAATGAAAAGATGTCCAATATCATTTCTTGCCTGAGCTTCATTTTTAAATAATGGGAATTTGTATGCAGATTTCTACAGGGTTATAGAATAGTATGAGAAGGAAATCCAAGAAGTTACCATATGAATATAAGATTTTCTTATGAAATATGGAAATAAGATATTCTAAGTACTGTGTCTCTAGTTATTTTACATATATTGGCAGTTACCGAATGTACATTTTGATTCAGAAAAGGAGAAATACAGACAAATGTAAAATGTACGGCTAAAAATCTCTAAGACCCATTTCAAACATATTTAATTTTTTGCTTAAATAAATTTTTAGAAATGTATACTTAAATGAATTTCATGTGTCTATGTTAAAAGAAAATCCATGGACAAAAATGATAAAAATCATTATATACATATCCTTTATATTTTTATCCTCATTGCAAAGACAATTTCTTACAAATATTATCAGTGTTGCTATTTTACGGTTTTAAAAGTTTTTGCCATCAATTTAAGCACTTAGAACATAAACAGTGTTTAACAATGGATTTGAGCGAGGCAATGTTCACATATTTCACATACGCCACAGTGAGAAATCATGAAGACCTGATTGAACTTAATTCATTCAGCAAGTAGTCATTTTATATTTTACATGTGTTATATCCTCTACTATGCATTCTGCCAGATATCAAAAGTTGTCAACATAGCCAGTGTAAATCACTGGAATCTATAATTAAAGCTTTGATTTTGGAGGCCATGCCTTGCTTAAAAGTTGGGCTTCTGCTTTGCCCAAAACTGATACCCTGATCTCCACCTTCAAAACGCCTCTACTCATAGTCTTCCTTTTCCATCCTATTTGAGGGCAGCTCCATTCTCCCTGTCACTAGGGCACAAATCCCTGGGAAACCTCTTTAACTTCTCTCAGTCCCTTTCACCCCACATCAGTATGTCAGGAAATGCTGATGCTTCTACTGAAATTACATTTAGAATGAAAGTATTTCTTCTCTTCTTTTGTTCATTCATTGGTCCCAGCCACCACCCCTCCTGTCTTGAAACACTACCATAGCCCTTTGGCTGGTCTTCTGGCTTCTACCTTTGCTCTTCCCCAGCCCACCCTTTGCTCTGTTCTCAGCACACTTTAGAGTGATCCTGTTATCACCTAAGTCAGATCCTATTATTCTTTGGCCCCCAAAATTTTAGTGAGTTTCTATCTCATTCATCAAATGGCGAAGTACTGACACTGGGTTATAAGAACCTCTAAGATCCTCCTATTTCTATGACCTTGTCTCCTCCTACTTTTCATTTCACATTCCGATCATACTGGCCTCCTTGCTACTCCACAAGCACGGGTTGCTGCCTTTGAATGTGGACACCAATGGTTCCCTCTGCCTGGGAGGGCCTCAAGACCCTCCACTAACACTTACTTTCACCTCCTTCAAGCCTGCTGAAATGTCACGTTCTTAATGAGGCCTGCTAAGATAATCATATTTAAAATTGCAAACTCCATCTCTGCAAATGCTATACCCTTTGCCCTGCTTTATTATTTTTTGTCCCTTTTACTTAGCATTTATCAATTCTGCTATGCTACAGAGTTCACTTATTAACTATATCTGTGACTTACTTTCTGTCTCCCTAGAATTTCTGTTTTTATTGGGAGTACCTAGAAAAATGCCCGGCACATGGTAATGTTCAATAAGTGTTTCTTAAATAAAAGAATAGTTAAAATTTACACTAGCATGTGGTTTGAGTGTCAAATATTTGCAGTTCCCAATCACGTGAAAACCTTGTCCTATGTCAACTATGTTGTATGATATTGCATTATTATTTTCCTTTTTTTTCTAAAGGCGTTATAGAGGTTTCCTTAATAAGCCTTGATATCTGACTCTGTCATCTGATGTCTACACTGGTTTGTAATGATAGTGCTATAGAATGAACCAAATATTTGTATATTTGCCTCACTAACTTTATCTGTTAGTATCTTGATCTCTTGATCTGTGGTTGCAAACTCAGCAAGCTCTACTTTCTAAGTATTTTAGTTTAATGGTAGCTGATGCTATTATGTCTTTTGTGCAAATAGTCCTGAAATAAAAGCTCTTAAACAATGTCTTATTTAGATTTCCAGATTTCCTAAGTGTTCCAGATGTACAACGAAAGACATCAAGTGTTTTATATTCATTGTAGCATCTTCCTCACAAACTATTCTTTAACAACTGTGCTATATCTATTTTAATTTACTGATAGTTACTATTATTTAGGTTTAGATACATTATAGGTACTCAACAAATGTTTGTGGATTACTGAATTGCATGCCTGTTTTTCTTTTGTGGCTAATATTGTTCTTGCAATGTGTTGAGAGAAAGCAACTGGAATAATAGGTTTGTCTGGTTATTGACAATGCTTTGTAGAATTGGGCTTCATTATTATATTTTAGCAGTATAAACTAATGTCTCATAGAAGATTTAACTAAGCCACAAAATAGTTAAGTTCAAGACTCCTAATTATGTGAAACAGTTCATCTGTTTTGAAAATTTCAGATTATATTTATCAGAATACCCTATTGACTGGGCTCTGGAGAAAGAATGCTCTTGTACAATGTTGCTGAGAATGCAAAATGATACAACACATATGGAGGGGAATTTGGCAGTATCTAGAAAAATACAATACTCAGAATTTTTTGTCTAGTTCTCCAAAAGCAGTGCCTGTGATAGGGACTCATGCACAAATGATTAATTAAGGAAGTACTCCTAGGAGACACCGGTAAGGGAATGAGGGCAAGGGAATGAAGAAGCTTTGCAAGAATTCAATTTCAGACAGAGCTCACAGAAAGGAACTTCTGCCTGATCCCACAAGCGTATCAGAGGCAAAAGATCTGGACTTTCACACTTTGCCACAAGTATTTCCTTTACAAAAAGCCACCCTGGAAGGAGATAAATACTCAGTTACTTCTAGCAATCTGTGCAAGCAAGATAAAGCTGTTCCAATAGCTGGCAGGCAGTCCTCCAATTGCAACTGCAATTACAATGCAATGCTCACCAAAGCTGGGGGGAGAATGCACAGAAATGGAAAGAAAGGAGACCCTGAGTCTGTAGCTGCTATATAGGCAACCCCATCTCTAAGAATATATTCAAAGATATACTAGCAAAAATACAAAATGATGACTGCACAAGACTGTTTATTTATTATAATGAAGAATGGACTCAACCCAAATATCACTCAATATGATACTGATTGTTACAGCAATGTAATGGAGAAACTTACTATTGCAAAATGAGTGATGGAAATAGCTATCTGGTGAAATGGAATTTTATCCAGATTTAAATTAAATTTAAAAATAAGTATGCTAATTAAATATAAAAAGTGGTAGAAATATGAATATTTACATATATTTCTTATATTTTCTTAAATAATGAATAGAAATATAAACCAAAATTTAATAACAATTATTTTTAGAGGGAGCAAAGGAATAGAATGGAGGGGACAGGGTTGGAATCAAGACTTCTGTGAGTGTATTTTATTATGGAACTGTGTAATTTTTTAACATGATTAAAACATAATTTAAATCAAAAAGTTGAAAAACAACAGTTGTTCTGTTTTGAAACTGTTATATACCCCAGGAAAGCCATGTTCTTTTAATCCAGTCTTGTGGGACCAGACCTACCGTTGGGTGAGAACTTTTAATTAGGTTGTTTCCATGGAGTTGTAACCCACCCAATTCAAGGTGGGCCTTAATCTTTTTACTGGCATTCTTTAAAAGGGAGACATTTTGGAGAAAGTGTGGATGATTGGAGAGCTGACATAAATAGCAGACACTTGGAGATACAGAAGGAACACACCCTAGTAAATGCCAGAAGCTGAGAGAGCCTTTTGAAACCAGAAACTAGAAGAGAATGACAGCAGATGTAACCATATGTGTTCTCATGTGGCAGAGAGACCTTGGATGTGATTGGCCTTTCTTTAGTGAAGGTATCCTCTTGTTGATGCCTTAATTTGGAAATGCTCATGGCCTTAGAACTATAAATTTTTAATCTAATATATTCCCTTTGTAAAACTCAATCCATCTGCAGTATACTACATTCCAGCAGCATTCATAAACCAAAACAGATCTTAGTACCATAGAAGTGGGGTACTGTGATTGCAAATACCAGAAATTCTGGGATGGTTTTATGCATGGATAAGGGGAAGGTTCTGTAAGAATTGCAATATGCTTGATAGAGAAGACCTAGATTGCTTAGAAGAGACTTTTGATAGAAATATGGACTCTAAAGATACTAGACAGAAATGATGAATGTATCATTGCACACTGCATGAAAGGAAACCCTTGTTTTAAAGTGGCAGCGAATTTGGCAAAATTAAGTACTGGTGTTGGATGGAAGGTAGCATTTGAAAGAGACAAGCTGGGATACTTAGCTGAAGAGGTTTCCTAACTAAATGTGGAAAAAGCAGCCTGGTTCCCCCTTGCAACTTATGGTAAAAGGTGACAGCAAAGGGATAAGCTCAGAACTGAACTCTTGGGTACAAAGAAACCAGAAATTGATGGTCTGAAAAATTCTGAGCTTCCAGAAAATGAGACCCCACAGGCTAGTGCCCCACATGAGCATTAAACCAAATATGGAAGCAGTCAGCCGTTGCAGTACAAGCCAAGATTGGAGATGGAGTTACGCAGAAAGGATATGTGGAAAGTCATATTGTCTGATGGTTGCAATCCCTGTGTGCTGCATGGAAAACCGATCAATTTTTTTTTTCATGTGTGAAATCCATACAAATGGAACCACTGTTGGTCTAGACTAAAAGGGACAGAAAAGGCATAGATTGAAGGGAAAATGACTTCACAGGAAGTACCATGGAAGCTAAGATCTGAAGCCAGGAAATCTCAGAACAGAGCCACCCATGCATATGGATAGCATGGGATTTACCCTGGAAGCAGAGGGCTGGCCTGCTTCATTGCTTGGAAAGATTGTTGCCCCTTCGGCCTGAGAGAGGGTGGAGTACATTCCCCAGGGAGTGGGAGGGCCTGGCCATGACCTCACTGTTCTGAAGGGGTTGAGCATGTGTCCCAGAAATGGCAGAGTCAAGGTGCCACTCAGATGCTTGAAGAGGGTGGATCTGAGAATGAGGTAGAATCCCCAAAGCTTGGATACCTTGGAATGCTCACCCCAGTGTTTAGAGAGAGCAGGGCTGCTGCATAAGCCCTTGGAAAGGGTGGGACTGCCACTCTCTCAAGCCCTGAGTATAAATGAGTCTCAGATCTTTAAATCTAATGACATTTGCCCTGCTGGTTTTCAGAACCATTTCAGTCTGGTAACCCCTGTTTTACTTTCAATTTCTTCCTATGTCAATGGGAATGTTTATCCTATGATTATCCCTCCTTCGTATATTGGAAGTAGGCAATTTGTTCTGAGTTTAACAGTCCACAGACAGAGGAGAATTTTGCCTTAGGAAAACCACACCTATAATTGATTTTGATGAGTTTTTGTAGTGTTCTTTACTTTGTATTGTATTTGTACTATTTTATTGAAATGATTTAAAGCTTTTGTGATGTTGTGATGGAATGGATGCATTTAGTATATGGAAAGAACATGTCTTCTTGGGTTCCAGAGAGTGGAATGTGCTAGTTGAAACTGTTATGTACCCCAGAAAAGTCATGTTCCTTTAATCCAGTCTTGTGGGGCTGACCTACTCTTGGGTGGGACCTTTTGATCTCCACAGAGATGTGACCCACCCAATTGTGGGTGGGACCTTTACCCTAGGTAGTTTACACAGAAATGTAACCCACCCAATTGTGGGTGGAACATTTTGATTAGGTTGTTTCTATGAAGATGTGACCCACTCAGTTCTGGGTGGGCCATTTGATTAGGTTGTTTCCATGGAGATGTGCACCCGCCCATTCAGGGTGAGTCTTATTCCACTTACTGGAGTTCTTTAAGAGGAGACATTTTGGAGAAAGCATAGATGCTTGGGGAGCTGACACAGACAGCAGATATTTGGAGATGCAGAAGTAAAACACCCCAGTAAATGCTGGAAGTGAGGGAGTCATTTGAAACCAAAGCCAGGAGAGAAGGACAGCAGATCTCATCACGTACCTTCCATGTGATAGAGATACCCTGGGCATGATTGGCCTTTTTTGAGTGAAGATATCCTCTTGTTGATGCTTTAATTTGGGCATGTTCTTGGCCTTAGAACTATAAATTTGTGAGTTAATAAATCTCCTTTATAAAAGCCAATCCAGGATGGTACGATGATGGCTCAGTGGCAGAATTTTCACCTGCCATACTGGAGACCCAGGTTTGATTCCCAGTGCCTGCCAATGCAAAAAAAAAAAAAGCCAATCCATTTTGGTGTAGTGCATTCTGGCATCTTGAGAAAACTGAAACACAAGTGAACTTAACTTTATATCAATTTGTAGGAAGAATCTCACAGAGAATAATTACTTCAAGGGACTTTTCAATATAATATTTTGGCTGGGTATCTGTGGTGCAATACATTCCATTTTTTTTCTAATATTATGAAGAAATCTTAAACTTTATACAATATTCTTAACTTTAACAGTGAGAGTAATATTTTTATTTTGAACTTGTTATAGGTATCTTGGAAAATAAAGGAAACAATAATTACCCTAATGGCATTGGAAACCATACTTTTTTGAGGTTAAAGAAGAAAAGAGAAAATTATAAATCCTGATTATAACTAAGATTATAAATCTTAAATTTAAGATATCAGTATTAATTCATAGTTTATATGTATATAAACTCTGACAATGAGAACCCCTAGGTCCATATTGTAATCTCCAAATATCATTTCTCACTGCAAAGAACCAAGGTTCCTTAGGGAAATGGCTGATTCCAAAGCTGAGTCAATGAATGATCAAACCAGGAGTGAATATTTTTTATGCCAGAAAACAAGGAAGTCCTCAAATATTATTAAGCAAGAATGTATCAAAGAGATAAAGAGGACAATTTGAAAGAACTCCCACTGCCTAAAATAGGGTGAATTCAGCATCCAAGGGAATTATGACTAAAATTGATAGAAATGTATCAAATACAGAAATACCCACAAACTCCTCAATGCAATCCCACCAAAATTGAGGCTGACTTTTCTGCAGAAATAGATGAGTTGATCCCAAAATGCATGTAGAAATCAAGGGACATAGAATGGAACAAACAATTTTGATAAAGAACAAAGTTGGTGGACCCATACTTCTGATTTCAAAACTTACTGCAAAATTACAGTAATAAAGACTGTGGCACCTGCGTAAGGTAGACGCATGAATCAATGGGATAAAAGAGAATTGTAAGTCCAGAAAGAAACCCTAACGTTTATTATGGTCAATTGCTTTTCCACAAAGGAACCAAGACAAGTCAATGGGAAAAAATATCTTTTTAAGATACAACATTGAAACAGCTGGACAATCACATGTTAAAGAATAAATTTTGCATACATACCTTGCACAATACACAAAAATTAACTCAAAGTGGATGATAGATCTAAATGTAAGAGCTAAAACTATAAAACTCATATAATATGAATGGCTAATAAGCATATAAATATGTCCAACATCATCAGTCATTTGGGAAATGCAAAACAAAACCACAATGAGATATCACTTCATGCCCACTATGATGGCTCTATTTTTTAAAAAAATGAAAATAAATATTGTTGAGGAGGTGGATAAAATGGAACCCTTATACAATGCTGGTGGGAATGTAAAATGGGCAGCCACTTTCAAAAACTGTTTGGCAGTCTTTCAAAATGTTACTCATTAACTTACTGTATGATCCAATCATTCCACTGGTAGTTATATATAAAGAAAAATGAAAGTATATGTTCATGCAGAAAACCTGTCCATGAATGTTCATAGAAGCATTATTCATAATAAGCAATAAGTGGAAACAAACCAAGTGACCATAAACTGATGAGTGGATAATCAAATGTGGTATGTCCATACAATGGAACATTACTTGGCAATAAAAAAGGAATGCTACAACACAGATAAATCTCAAAAACATTATGCTAAATATAGTAAGTGAGTATTGCAAGACCACCTATTGTATGAATCTATTTTTATGAAATATCTGGAATAGGAAAATTCATACAGGCAGAAAGTAGGTAACTCACAGCCTAGGCTGGCAGGTGGGGAGAATGGGGACTGATGGCTAGTGGGTAAAAGATTTTCTCTTCTGGGGAGATGAAAGTATCCTAAAATTAGATTATGGTGATGGTTGCACAACTGTGTAAATATATGGAAAAACATTTAACTGTACACTTTTTAAAAACGTGTCTATGAGCTGATAATAATGCCTAAAACACACATATACACATACACACACAATAATTACCACTGAAGGCACCAGCATGCTATTCTGAAAATTGATAAAAGGAAAATTTTTAAATTACATTTGTAAAATTGTCACTATAGTCTAAGAAATATTTACTTATTTTGCTGGTTTGAAAGGACGTATATACCCTAGAAAAGCCACATTTTAATCTAAATCCCATTCCATAAAGGCAGAATAGCCTCTATTCAAATCTGTATATTTGAATCTGTAATTAAATCATCTCCCTGGAGATGTGATTTACTCCAGAGTGGTTGTTAAGCTGGATTAGGTGACGACATGTCTCCACCCATGTGGGTGGGTCTTGGTAAGCTTCTGGAGTCCTATAAAAGAGGAAACATTTTGGAGAATAGAGACTCAGAGAGAGCAGAGCAGAATGACATAGCATGAGAAGCAGAGTCCACCAGCCAGCGACCTTTGGAGATGAAGAAGGAAAATGCCTCCCAGGGAGCTTCATGAAACAGGAAGCCAGGAGAGAAAGCTAGCAGATGATGCCGTGTTTGCCATGTGCCCTTCCAGATGAGAGAGAAACCCTGAACTTCATCAGCCTTCCTGAACCAAGGTGTCTTTCCCTGGATGCCTTTGATTGGACATTTCTATAGACTTGTTTTAATTGGGCTTTTTCTCGTCCTTAGAACTGTAAACTAGCAACTTATTAAATTCCCCTTTTTAGAAGCCGTTCTGTTTCTGGTCTATTGCATTCCGGCAGCTAGCAAACTAGAACACATATTTCTAATCTAAAATATTAAAAAGTAGTAGGTACAAATTTGACAGTGTTTCTTATAGTGCATTCAGCTAAAAATCAATAACGTCAAGAAAATTTTCCTTTTTGTAATTTTATGAAACCTAGTATTGTAAATTATTGTTACTTCTTTTTCTCCACATGTCTATTTTTTTAC
>PVIY010011554.1:0-64921 GCA_004026745.1 Myrmecophaga tridactyla
TTTGTTAAGTTTTTTAATTAATAAAAAGTTTAAAAAAAAAAAAAAGTTTGTGGCAGAAGTTGAGGAAGAAATTACGGAAAAAAGGGCTGAACTCTTTGTCTGAGATAATCCATGGATTTAAAGAGGAAGGCGGTATTGTTGGCTTGTGCGTTTTCTCGGGTGGATTCCCCACCCTGTTAGATCACTCAGCCAGATGGCATGAAAATAAATCTTGTAGGAGAAGACAGGGATGGAGGCTCAAGCTTGCAGTTGGTGAGCAGGACTAGTGTGGAAGAAAACTCACCCTGGGACAAATGGATTGAACGAGGGCCAATGTCTTGTTAGCACCCAAAACCTGATGAATCGTGGATAAAATTTGAATAGGAGCTCCAAAACATTTAGCTCAAAGCCATACCCACAAAACCTTTGGCTCTCCCAATGTAAATCACGATTTTATTTTCATCTTTCAGTGAAAAACACCAATTTCAAACCAAATATTCTGGATCCTGTCAAGGATACACTGGAAGTAGAACTTGGTAAGCTGGAGTGTATTATTGACCTTGAATGACACTGTGCTTCTGGGAGTAGATCCAAGTGTAATACTAGGGAAAGAGAATAGGGCTTTCAAAGTCGGACAGAGCTGGTGTGAATCCTGACTTGGCCACTGACGTGTACTTCAACCTTGTACGTTATTTTATCCTTGTAAGCCTCAGTGTTTTAACCTGTAAATAGGCATCATGAAACTGACCTCACAGCGCTGCACTGAGAAACAGTGGGGAGTTTATGGTAAGTGTCTGGTTCATGGAAAAGATCAATAGATTTTAGATTCTTCCTACTCCCCCTACTAACTGGTATAAGCACTTTATTGGTAAAGCCCATTGGGTATGTCTAGAAAGTTATCAACTTGAGTGGCATTAAACATTATGAATGTGATATTTAGTCTGGCCTTTGAGAGAATTAGAGTGGAACACAACAATCTCTGCTCAAGCCATTTCTATTCCAAAGTTTATATCATCTTTTTTTTGGATAGAGGGGAAAGTGACTACTCTCTGGCTTCTCTTTATCTTGTCAATTTCAATAACACCTGTGTCTTCCCATGTAGCCAAATAAGAATTTCTCTATTTAAAACTGAATGATGGGGCCAGCCACAGTGGCTCAGCAGGCAGAGTTCTCGCCTGCCATGCCAGAGACCCAGGTTCGATTCTCAGTGCCTGCCCATGTGGTGAAAAAAAAAAACAACAACTGAATGTTGGTTGCGTCAGTAGAGTAAGTGTACTTTCAAATGCTAGCGAACTTTTCATAGCTGTAAAAAGAAATATAAAAATCGATATTACGGTATAAGATCACTGGGTGGCAGTAGTGATGCATCCTGATTATAAAAGCAGAGAATGCAATATAGGCAGCATCACAAGGAAAGAAGGAAGGAGAGAGGAAAAAGGAAATTAATTCAAAATAGCCAAATTACATATGGCTTCTCTGAATTTCAAAGGTGGCATGTGGAAAAAAACATCATTAAGGTGCACAGATATATTTCCAAATGGAGACCCTAACCATTTCATGATTTAATGTTGAGTTTGAAGCGCTGTATATCTGCACACCTGTTACAGAAAAAATGGGTAGAAAAAGACTGGTATATTAGCATGCATGCCCGTCTATAATGCATTGTTCAAAAAAACCTCATCTGAGTATCTAAATAATTTATTCTTTAATTTACATGCTGCAGTAACCTCATGATTTTAATTTAATATGCAAATATTGGCTAGTAAAATGTTCTTAATCAGAACACCTTGTACTTCAACAGCAGTTGTTTGAGACGAGGCTGGATGCTAAAATCCTCATTTTCCCATGTCTGTCCTTGGAACATGTCAGAGCCCTTAGTGACATGTTTATGCTAACCTGCATTTTAAGAACATGCATTTACGTGTTTGAGAGCCAAGTCTTGCCCATTTGAGACAAATGTACCTGGTTCTATTTATTTCCACCTGAGATATGTGCTGACACTGGCTGTTCTCAGTATGCTTGTTTTGCCTGCCAGCCTGACACATCAGGTCAGGTGGCAGTGTGCTCATGTCCTTCCTTCCTGTTTTCTGCGGTCTCCTTCATTTTCAGGAAAGCCTTTTACTCTTAACTGCACTGTGCGATTTGGCTTTGAAAAGGACTCTGTGCCTGTGCTAAGATGGTACGTCAAAGATTCTGACCAGGAGTTGGAAGTCTCAACACCTGAGGGGAAAAGGTAAGAAGAAACGAGTTGACTGTTCTCTCTGCAACCCACTCTAAAAGCTTTCACCTTCAGAAACCTCTAAAATACACTCCCAGAGGTGGACAAACACAGCGAGTAATGAGGCATACTGCTAGGACCAACTACTGGTGAAAATAATGGTACAGAAATTTAAAAAATGCATGTTTGCTTTAAACAGGGAGACCCAGGACAGTTTCTGATAGGCTCCATGGAATGAAATATTTAAGTTATTTTAAAGTCCGATTTGAAGTAACAGCTTGATATGGCTGCTTTAAAAATTAAGCCAACCAGAAGACAGACAAGGCACAAGCTGCTTGAATAGACATAGCACATCCAAAAAAGGGAGAGAATGCAGCCCTCCACCCCACTTTAACTAGCACTCACCATTCAGAGTATGTGGCCAGTTCAGAGATCCAAATTTTAAGAGTCATCGAGCCCTCGAGAATGTTTCCAGGGAAAGAAGCACAAGAATACAGAGTCTCACCAAAAATAGGTGACATAAGGACTAGCTGAAGAAACCTAACCTGGAAAAGAAGAAACTCAGGGATGGGATATGTGTTTTGAAACATTTGGAGCTACTGTGTTTTATGAGAAATTAGACTCTCCTGAGCTCAGACCGGTAGGGAGAATTTACTGAGGAGAGATGTGGGCTCAATAAAAATGAGAATTCTAGGCATTTGGAGCCTCCAATGCCTCACAAAGCTGGACTCCCATCCTTAAAGGAGTCAGAGGACTTCAGTCCCATCTGCCAGGCATGTTGCTCAAAGATGCTTTCCCTCTTTTGTCTGAGGGTCTGTCCCAAAGCAAGCATCTGGGCATTCAACCTTCCTTCTGGTTTTTGAAACCTTTCAACGAACAAATGTAGAATCGTTTAGAAGAGATTCCATCAGCCCACAAAAAATAAAGGACTGATTTCAGAAACAGCCATAACATTTAGCAAGACTTCTAGAACAGAGAAGTCATTGGGCCCCATGTAAAGCTAGCATCGATTTGAGTTGGCGGTCGTCCAGTGTGGCAGAGCGAATGCCCAGGCCTGAGAGTGAATGCCCAGGCCTGACTCTGCGCTCCACTCATCAGTAATGTGACCTTAACCTCGTGAGCCTCCACGCCCCTTTGAGCCCACTTTGCAAGGTCACCGTGGGAAGCAGATGCCGGAGGCCGAGGCCACGGTACCCAAGCAGCACAGCCTAAAGCATCACATACAGCAGTGGAATCCTTCACATGAGCACTGCTGTGTGGGCAGCTGATCCAAGCTGTAAATAAATGCAGAGACCCCTAACTTCCAGAAGGGGGTAGGGGTGCAGGCTGCCCCTTTCCACGCATGGCCTTGGGCTGAGACCTACCTTCCATGCTACAGCTGCGTTCTTGGCCAGGTTAGAAGGATCAAGGCAGGTCAGTCAGATCTCCTATGATCAGAAATGCAGGAGATTAAAGAGCCCATTCCGGGGCCCAGAAGAGTGCCTGGCACACAGTGAGTCCTTAATAGAAGAAGCTATTTTTAATATTATTCTTAAGTTGTTGTTGTTTCTGTCCTTGGGGGGAATTCTTGAAGTAAGGACAGTCAGATGATACCCACAAATAAATGACATCTTAGTGTAAATGTGTGGAAAGATGCTCAGCAGAGTCTGTGATTTAATCAAGAACGAACACTCTCTGTGACCATCTCTATTCTTCCTCTATCTCCTATTTTTTTTTGGTATGCAGGGGTCACATTTCATTATTTTTCCATGTGGATATCTCATTATTGCAGCACCATTTGTTGAAGTTTTGTTTGTTTGCTTGTTTTGCTTGATTTATCTGTTGTTTGGGAGGTGCACGGACCAGGAATCGAACCCGGGTCTCCCACATGGCAGGCGAGAATTCTACCACTGAACCACCCTCACACACCCCTTCCTCTATCTCCTTTTACTATTTGATTATATGTAGCAGCCAGCCTGTTGGCCACAGAGGAGTTCCTAGTACCGAAAGTAGGTGTTAACTTATGTTACTCAGTGGGCGCAGTGGTGATTTTCACTTTTCTAGTATTAAATCGACACTGAAGGATGAAGTCATTCGCCGAGCCCTCCCCTTGACGGAAGTTACTCGGCGTGATCTGCGCAGGAAGTTCATTTGCTTTGCCCAGAACTCTATTGGGAACGCCACCCAGTCCATCCAGCTGAAAGAAAAGAAAGGAGGTGAGCCCGGAATGCAGTCTCCTAATGCCTGCAGCGGCTTTTCCTTAGAGAAGAGGATCTCCCTAAGGAATAACACTGGTGGTAACAATAAGGATAATGCTAGCAGTGAGCACTGAGGAGGGGTCACACATTGTCCCAAGCACTCTTCTCTGTTAATGCAGTTAATCCCTGGCCACATTCCTATCGTGTAAGTGCCATCACATCTATTTTACAGGCAGGGAAATTGCAGTGCTGAGAAGTGCTAACGTGGTCCTTTTAACTAGTCCTCTGTGCATGCAGCACTGTGCTGGAGGGCTGATCATTCAGTCATTCAGCAAACATCTAGATGGCAGGAGCTTTGCTAAGCTTGTGTCCCTTTCCTGTTTTCCTTCTCAGCTTCTGAATCCTGAGAACATGATGGGTGATGGTGGGAGACAGGGGGAAAGGGGTGTTCATTGTTCGGAGTTCCGCATGTACATCTCAGATCAGAGCCTTTGAAAGCTTGGTGGAAACTATATTCCATACTTTTTATTTTCCAGGAAAGGAGTAACTTCTAAATTTCTTTAAGAAGATGCTCAGAGATAAAATTGACATCATTCATTCAATGAATAGATGATTGTAGAACAAGCAGATCTTGATGTTTTTGAGGTTTTAATTGGACACTGAGCCCCGCCCACAGTAGAGGCTCTGTAAGGTAGCTGCCCCCGGCAGAGGGACATGGCAGGTCCCGGGGTCATTACTGTGAGGGTGTGGAGATAAGCCAGAGGGGCTCCTGGCCTCAGGAAGCTAAGACTTTAGAAGGATGATTATAAGTGAAAAATAACTTATAAAATATGAGGGAGGTAGATGGATTGTGTGGAAGCTTATGGGGGAACAAAAAGAAAACAGCTATAACCAGATCCAGTCATTGCCCCATCCCCCTGGGTTCTCTAGAGATCACAGTAAGATGGCTTTCCCAAGACAGGGGTTGAAAAATTCCCAGATTCAACAGAAATGCTGCCAATGACAGTGATTTTGTAAATAATATGGCTTGAAAAGGTTCGGGCGATCTGCGATGCTGGCCCGAATGTGCTCTTGTCCAAATGCTGGAATGTTCTCTCCACGCTTGCTCATGGCCACCATGTTTCCAGCAGTGGTTTTCCTGTACGTCCTGCTTGGCCCCGTCTTCACCCTGGTGGGCATGCTGTCAGCGAGTGCTCTCGTCTACACATACTGGACGGAAGTCGTGCTGTTCTGCCGGACTTACCAGAGCAAGGACGAGACCCTCGGGGGTAAGGACAAGCCAATGTGGGGCTGGGCTTGGGACTTTTCCTCTCAGCACTGATTTGGATCTAAATAAGACTTGGACTCCAGACAGTGCTGTCACGACCAGTAGGCTTCGTGTCCTCAGAGTTCTCTTAAGGAAAGACTTTCTGACACTACTTTTGTCATGGGAACCAGGGCAGTCACGTGGGAAACCCAAGCTCGGCCAGGCGGGGCTCAAGCTCTGACTGTTCTCTCGTGGGTAAAGTGACCCTGGCTTTGAGGCCATCCTTTCAGGCCTGGGGGCCCCACCCTTGGGAGGGTAGGAGCAGGTGGAGAAATTGCTGCTTTTCATTCTGGTCACCTGTAATCTGGCAGATGAGGCTATTGTAGGAAACATTCACCTTGACCAGAGCCGCTCTGCCAACCGACCTAGAGTGATGTAGCAAATGATTTATCTTTCCCATGCCTTGGTTTTTTCATCTGTAAAATGGGATAATAAGAGCCTCAAGCACAGAGGATGTTGGGGGGGCTCCTTGAACTGAGACATCTGAAACTTACAGAACAGTGCTGGCAGAGTGAGGACATATATATCTTGAGGGTACTCTCTCTTGAGTACTGAGGGCACTCCATTAAGATCCAGGCTGAGATGTGAAGTCGTTTCCCCAAAATTGGTTTGCTAGGGTATGGGCCCAGGCAGTCTGATGGAAGAGCTACCATAAGCTGTTAGCTCAGTCAGCCTCATCTACAATTATTTTTGAGGTATCAATTTTCCTGAGATAGGACAGGCACGTTTGTTGATGTTGTCTTAGCTGCTTCTGTTTTGTTGTTGTGTTGTGGGTTGTTGATTTTTTTGACCTAGTCCTGGAATTCCCTAAGGTTAGAATGTTTGCAGTTTTAACTAGTGATTCTGCTACTTAGAAAGGGTCTCAGCCCAATATTTTTGTTTTAACTTAATAAAATTAAATTTTACTTAATTATTTACCCAATGCCATGCCCTCTCTAAACACCAGGGATTTCCCCTCAGTATGAACTCAGGGAAAGACTGAGTATAGAAATGCATTAATCAAACCTTCCATTAGACTAATTATTGAGAACATGGATTAAAAATCCTTAAGCCTGGGGTATTTTTGAACTTTTTACTTTTTTCCCTGCAGCCTTTTTTAATTGAACAAATTAATCGGTCTCTTTATCTTTCCCTGGGTGACATCATACTTCTTTTACTAAAATGCCATTCAATTTCAGAATTTTGAGCTTGTACAGAAGAGATAGTCAACTGCAAAACATTTACATGTATAACCCTCCTTTTACTTTGCAGAGTGCCAGCAATCCAATTGGGGAAGCAGGACTGTTTTCAATGCTGGCGATGCTGCCCTCTGCTGGCCAGCCTAGTTACTGTTTCATTTTAAGTTCAGGACAAGTATCCACAATTTTGAGACAGAAGATCAGAACTGGGAATACTTACGAGATCATCTAATACTCCCATTGTTTAATTTTATAACAGAATAAATTTAGTGCTTCCATATTTTAGAAAACTCCTGGTTTGCTGGGGTTTCACATGAATATGGAAGAAAGAGAGATGACCCACGGCTATGCACATGTAAATTGCTCCCGGAGTCTCCTCACTGCATGGGCAGTGCCTGGGCTCCTTGGGAAGCCACCTTGTCACTCCTAGACCTCCTCCTTTCCCCATCCTTTTCCTGGCTGGCATTTCCATTGTTAAGGCTCCTTTGCAGGTCCCTGTTGAGCAAATGTGTTCCAAATAGCATAAAACAAACACATTATAGTTTCCTATTATGGAGCAATCCTATGTCCCAGGTTTTGTTCTACCTGCTGGAATTTGAGCCTCGTGTGTCCAGTTCCACAGCCTACAAGTTAACTTTTGAGATTTTCTACTCTTCCAGTTAGTTTTTCAGCATGATCCAGTAATCAGTGTGCATTTGTACTGATTTAGTCAACAGAAGCATATAAAACCTTAAAAATATCCAAAACAATTTTCATAAGTAGAATTCCACATCTCAAAGGGAGGGGAATGGATATGCATTATGTCATGCAACCCTTAAAACAACCTGCGGAAGATGCCATATCCTCATTTTACAAACAGGGACCCAAGTATGAGTATATATGATATCAACTCACTATGCAGTTGTTTTCCTCCTACAAATGCAATGTCTTACAATGCTGGTCTCATTGGATATTATCATGCTTTCATGAGGCAGTTGCCCCTCTGATATGTAAGTAATGAAGCAGAACCACTGCAGATGCTAACTAAGCAAATGCAGAGTAACTCCAAAGTTCCCGCAATTTAATCATAGATGCCCCAGGGGCCTCATCTAACCCCAGTGCAAATGAAATAGTGCTTTATAAATTAGAGTTATATTTTAGGTGAATGATCAATACCACTCAACATTGTGACCTTGGAATTGATGCTGCTAATTAAAAAAAAAAATCAATTCAATAAGTACCCCAAATCCTAATTTTTATGGATTTATCATATTTGAAAGCATATATATGTATACTGCTCTGATTGTAAAACAATGTAAATGATCTATTTTTTCTTTCTTTCTCTTCCTCAGATAAAAAGGAATTTGATGCTTTTGTGTCCTATGCAAAATGGAGCTCCTTTGAAAGTGATGACTCTTCATCTCTGAGTGAGGAAAATTTAGCCCTGAATCTCTTTCCAGAAATTTTGGAAAATAAATACGGGTACACCTTATGCTTGCTTGAAAGAGATGTGGCCCCAGGAGGAGGTAGGAACTGCATGCCAAGAAAAAAACAGAAAATAAAATAAAGACAGTTATATCTTCTTAAGGCCTCCTTTATTCTTTCTGTTGGGATATGCGTCTTCTGAAGAGTTTCACGAGGTTAGAAAATCTTGGGTGTGAACACAGGAAAGGATGTTCCAGAGACACACTCTATCATCCAAAAAATCCATCTCCAGAAGGAAAAAAAAATCAGGTCCTTGGAAGGCATTCCAGAACAAAGACACTTTTCCCGCCTCCTTGGTAGGGCGTCTTCACCACAAATAACACCACTCTGTTCTCGGGGGACTCTACCCTACCCCGGGCCGGGGAGGGAGACCTCAGCCTCCTCAAGCTCTGACCCTGGCCTGACCCACCCTTGAGATGCCCTCAGCCTGCCCTGCAGCCCTCCTCCTCAGACACCACCACACAGCCCAGCTCACTCCACAGCCTTTTATTATCCCCAGCCTACCAAGTTCCAATGAGCTTCACTCCTTGAGGAATTGACATTTGAAGGAGACAGGAACACAGGGAGAGGAATGTTAAGAGTGAGAGTCACTAGACATTAGAATATATGTTCAGCTGTTTGACAAAGTTTCCTTTCCTCCTTCCATAAGAGTATTCAACCTGGGAAAATCAGGCTGATTGTGACCCAATAACAATTACTAATAATTAAATTCTTATTTCCAGTGTATGCCGAAGACATTGTAAGCATTATTAAGAAAAGTAGAAGAGGGATATTCATCTTGAGCCCCAGTTATGTCAATGGGCCCAGCATCTTTGAACTGCAAGCGGCAGTGAATTTTGCCTTGGATGACCAAACACTGAAACTAATTTTAATTAAGTTCCGTACCTTCAAAGAACCAGAGTCTCTACCTCATCTTGTGAAAAGTGCTCTCAAAGTTTTGCCTACAATCCCCTGGAAAGGATTGAAATCAGTTCCTCCCAAATCCAGGTTCTGGAACCAAGTGCGGTACCATATGCCTGTGAAAAAACCCAGAGGACTCACATGGAACCATCTCAGAATCATCCCAAGGGTATTTTCTCTGGAAAAGGACTCAGTAAGACAGAAATCACTGGGAGGGGCTCCCAGCCTAACCCCCGGTAAAAACAAGCCTTCAGACCTTGCCTTCTGTCCCTGCAAGGAGAGATATTGATGGACAGAATGCCCAACATTGGGGGGCTGATTTAAAATTTAGAGTCTCCTGCTGGTCCCTCTGGCTTGCAAGCCTATTAGACACTCGAGCAAGACTGAGGCTGCGGCTTAGCACCTTTGGTTTCCCGGACTGCTTGGAAGGAGGGTGAGTTTTCCCGAGCCTTGCCCACATTCAGCCCATAAAACCCTCTAAGTTACTCCTAATGGTCTGAGCAGAGTCAGCAGGTATAACCCCTTTTGCTTTGTGGCTATGAACTGTCATTTCTACTATGTATTGTGCCTGGGACCTTTTGGACATTTAAAATCAAATAAATATTATTTTATTAGAAGCTATTAATTTAAACTCTGACTAATGCATCTCTGTAAAGAAGACAGTTCTTATTCTATGTTATCTATTAATTTTGGAAAATAGAAAACAAATAGGAAAAGCAGAGACCAACGGGGAAAGGAGCCGACAGGGCTGTGCTTTGTCCCCACTGTGATCGTATGGGAAGTGGCCCCCACCCTGGGCAGATGGACTAGGTGATGGGGCCTGGATGCAAGGCTTGGTGAACAAAGGAGGGCTAAACCTCAGCTCCTCCTTGTTCCCTTGGCTAGACACCTTTGTGCAGGCATGGAGTACACACCCTTATGGGAGCACTGGAAATAGAAACCAACTAGGTCAAAAATATTAGGTCTTAAACTTCCCTACCTGGGGAGTTCCTGATATTCTGCCAAGCAGTGGGAAAGACTCAGTCAATAGGCTGAGCCCTCTATCTTGGAGCTTGCCCCTATGAAGTGTATTCCTGCAAAGGAAAAGCTAAGCCTGCTTGTAATTATGCCTAAGAGTCACCCCCAGAGAACCTCTTTTGCCTCTCAGATGTGGCCTTTCTCTCTAAGCCAACTCAGCAGGTGAACTCACTGCCCTCCCCTCTACATGGGGACATGATTCCCAGGTGTTTAAATCTCCCTGGTAAAGTGGGACCTGACTCCTGGAAATAAGCGGGACCTAACCTCATGAGATCGAGAAAACCTATATGACCAAAAGGGGAAACAGAGAAATGAGACAAAAAATAAAGTGTCTCTGAGACACTGAGAGATTTCAAACAGTTGAGAGGTTATCCTGGAGGTTATTCTTAAGCATTATGTAGTATCCCTTTTTAGTTGATGGTATATTGGAGTGGCTGAAGGAAAGTACCTGAAACTGTTGAGCTGTGTCCAGTAGCCTTGATTCTTGAATAAGACTGTATAACTATCTAGCATTTATAACGTGGCTGTGTGATTCTGAAAACCTTGTGTCTGATGCTCTTTTTCTCCAGGGTATGGTCAGATGAGTAAGAAAATAAAGACAATAAATAAATGATAGGAGGGGGTAGGAGGACTGGGATATTGGGGTGTTCTTTTTATTTTTATTTTTGGAGTAATGAAAATGTTCTAAAATTGATTGTGGTGATGAATGCACAGCTATGTGATGATACTGTGAACCACTGATCATACTTTGGATGATTATATGGTATGTGAATGTGTAATTTTATTTATCTCAATAAAATTACATAAATTTTTTTTTAAATATTAGATCAATGAAGAGACAAAATATGAACTGACAGTTATGTACAAAGTAGAAAGACAGTGACAAGAGTTAGCAGTCCGGGTGAGAGTGTGGGAAATATGAAGTGTCAACTTCCCGATTAAATGTCAGCAAGACTAGAGCTCGATCAGAGCCAATTGCTCATCCAGGCCGGCCCTACTTATGTGTGTTTCCGGACCTGGTTTCAGTCTGTTTCAGTGCTCCTAAGTAACAAGATGATATGCTGGAGTGCCAAGTATTTGTCTCTGATCGACAAGGCTAATTTCAATCTCATAAGTGTTTTTCTTTTTTAAGAGAGTTCAACTTGCAGTTGAAATAGTATTCTAGTCATACATGGATGTACAAATTTCCCACTCTATCTTCTCTAATGGAATAGAATGATCCCTCATTTGAGCAATAAAGAGAATAACTTCTGGGCTCATTCATTTGCATTGTGTCGTTTCCAGTGGTGTGACTGTGATCCAAGTTTGAAGAGGCTAAGAATCATTATCATCTCTTCATTGCTTGGTGCCTGCGTGAAATGTTCTGCTCTTATTTCACAGAGGAACCCACATCATAAAAACCTCTGTGGCATTGGCACCAAGCAACTTCCTTGTTGGAAATTTCAGTGACAAAGTTAAAGATGAGTTGTAGGGTATAAATTATTCCTGGAGGAAGTTTCTTGTGGGAAGGATCATTTTAAGGTCTCAGCAGGGAAGAAACCACAATGCCATTGTGCAATGGTGATAGCCAGGATTCCCAGTTTTCTTGCCACGCTCTCTGAGATCTGAGCCTTTGAAATCGCTTTTGGCCAGTTTGTCCGTGTCTAGGCAGCTTAAGCTAGATAACGTATAATGGACCTATCTAGAGGTCCAGCCTTTTGTCCTTAGCTTTGTGAAAAGTCAAACCAAGCCTTGGGTTTGTACATACATTAAAAATATAATAACTTCCTCTAATATTTAAAAAAAATACTGTCTTTCCAAGTTGGCAGCAAGACATCAAATTAGTATCGAGAACAAAGGGTTACTTGCATTTCTTACATATCAGTCAGTCAATATATGGATAACCAAAACAAATTTCCTCAGCTAGGAGCCTGATTGTAATTGGACTTGGTGGCATGCAATTGTAAAAGAATAGTATTTTTCCCATGATGTCTAAATAATGGGACCATATATTCTGGTTTGTAACTATCATACAAGTATAATAAAATCATCCTGGTTTGAATGATGGTTATTCTAGCACACACTATAGAGTGTTCCTTTCCAGTCCTGTATCACAGCCAGCATCTCATAGATGCTCTAGGATCCTTGTGATTTAAATGCCTATATTATTTTCAGTTATTAAAAAAAATCTAGTTCAGAGCATAGTTACGGGTAAGGTGGAGTAAACGCACCCCACTTGGTCCCATCTGCTCTATGCTACTATAAAAGCTGGATAAAATGCATAGAAAATCGGTTTGAGCTTTCTGGAAAGTAAATGGAAGCAGTCAGATTAAGGAATTAAGAATTTAAGCAATTCAGTGATTTTATTTTCCTCCAGAATCCCCCAGCTTGCACTCAGAGCAGAAGTGGGCACCAGTGCTGACAGAAAGAGCTTTAAGAAGAAGCCATGTCCTTCTGGCTTGAAGGCTTAGGAAGCAATCTTCTAACATGCAGAGAGGCTGGAGTCCATTCCCAATTGTGCTTTCTTGTCTATGCCTTTTCACTCCCCAGCTCCTAAGCTACCCTGTGGCAATATCAACATCATCAACCAAAGCAATGCAATAGTATCCCCGAGAGCCTAGACAGCTGAGGAGAGGGAGTCATCTACTCGGATACATGAGATGTGGTCCCAGCTGAAAAACAGAGAGAAAAAAGGATGGATAAGAAAGGACCAGACTTTAGGAACATGTAGAACAATACCAAAATGTCTAATATGAAGTTAATGGAATTCCAAAAAGAGAAGACAAAGAGTATGCAGGAAAAGAAAGGAAAGAAATTATGGTTGAAAGCTTTCCAAATTTGGCAACAGATATAAACATGTTGATTAAAGAGGCTCAGCCAAAGTCAAGCAGGATAAACAAAAAAGAAAAAAATTATGAATTTGCACCCAGACACATCAGAATCAAACTGCCCAAAACCAAAACCAAATTAAAAACCTTGAAAATAACCAGAGAGAAATGACATATTACTTTTAGGCCAATAATGATTCAAATGACTTACCAATATCAGAAACAATGGAGTCAGGAAAGAAATTAAGCAACATTTGTAACCTGCTGAAAGAAAATAACTGACTGTCTAGAATTCAATGAAAAAAATCCTCAGTGAGTGGAGGTAAATAAAGCATTCTCAAATGAAAAAAAAACAGAACATCCATTGTTAGCAGATTACTCTAAAGGAATTGCTAAAGAAAGATCTTCAGACAAAAGGGAAATTACGGCAGAAGGAAACGCGGACATTCAGGAATGAAGGAAGAGCAGCAGTATGGTAAACATGTGGGTAAATATCATTGCTGGTTCTTTTAATCTTTTATTAATATGTAGTGTCCTTCTTTGTCTTTCGTGACGTATTTGCACTTGAAGTCCCTTTTGTCTGATATTAGTATAGCTATTTCAGCTTTCTTTTGGTTACAGCTTGCATAGAAGATCTTTTTCAAGCCTTTTACTTTCAGTCTAACTGTGTCCTTGGGTCTAGGATACATCTCTTGTAAACAACATATAGATGGATTATTTTTTTAATGCATTCTGCCAATCTGTATCTTTTAATTGGTGCGTTTAGTCCATTAACGTTCAAAGTAATTACTGTAAAAGCAGTTCTTGACACTACCATCTTATCCTTTAGTTGTCAGATCTATATATTCCTTTCTGTCTCTCTTTATCCTTCAAATTACCATTACTCATATTCTTCAATTCTGGGTCTTCCTCCAGACCTCCTTCTCCTGTTTTTTTTTCAGCTGATAAGATTCCCTTTAGTATTTCTTGTAGAGCAGATCTCTTGTTGACTAGTTCTCTCAATGTTTGTTTGTCTTTGAAGATTTTAATCTCTCCCTCAGTTTTGAAAGACAACTTGACTGGATAAAGAATTCTTGGCTCAAAGCCTTTCTTGTTCAGGACCTTAAATATATCATACCACTGCCTTCTAGCTTCCATGGTGCCTGCTGAGTAGTCCAAAGTCAGTCATATGTTTTTTCCCTTGTATGTAGTAGATCGCTTTTTTTGTGTTGCTTTTGGGACTTTATTTCTCTTCAGCACCTAACAGTCTGATTATTATGTGCCTTGGAGTAGGCCTGTTTGGATTTGTTCATTGGGCCTCTTTGATGTGTGTATCTATGTCTTTTATAAGGATTGGAAGTTTTCCCTGATTATATCTTCAACTAACTTTCCCAGCCCGTAACTCTTCTCTGATCTTTATGGGACACCAGTGATTCTTACATTTGTGTGCTTCTTTCTGTCCATCATTTCCCTAAGATCCAGTGCATTTTTCTATCTTTCTTGCCATTTGTTCTTTTGTGTAGTCTAGTTCTATTGTTCTGTCTTCTAGCTCACTTATTCTTCTTTCAGCTTCTTCAAATCTGCTATTGTGTGTCTCTAGTATATTTCTAATTTGGTCTACTGTATCTTTTATTTCTGTGAGATCTGCCATTTTTCTACTTAACCTTCTAAATTCTTCTTTATACTCTTAGAGTGTCTTCCCAATATCCTTTATTTCTTTATAAATATCCTTGAGTAGTTGTTCCATATTCTGTGTCCCCTCTGGAATTTTCATTTGGTTATTTGGCTGGGACATTTCTGCTTGGATCTTCATGTGCTTTATGATTTTCTATTGTGTTTGGGGCATTTTATTATCTGGATATGGTTATTTTGCAAGTTGGTTTCCTTCACTCTTCCAAAGTTTTGTATTTACTTGGGTTTCGCTGAAGGTTTCCTTTTCCACTTGGTTTTTCAGTTATTCTCCACCAAATCAAGGTCCAGATCTCATGTAGGGGATACAGTTCAACTTTAGGGTCTAGTAGAAGCTAGGCTAGGATGCATGGGTACTTCAGTGGCAGAATGGCTGGTGTTCTAGTTTGCTAGCTGCCGGAATGCAATATACCAGAAACGGAATGGTTTTTAACAAGGGGAATTTAATAAGTTGCTTGTTTACAGTCCTAAGGCCAAGAAAACGTCCCAATTAAAACAAGTTTATAGACATGTCCAATTTAAGGCATCCAGGGAAAGATATTTTGGTTCAAGAAGGCCAACGACGTTCAACATTTCCCTCTCAGCTGAAAGGGCACATGGCGAACATGGTGGCATCTGCTGGCTTTCATGTGGCTCTACCAAACAGGAACTCTTTCCAAAATGTTTCCTCTTTTAAATGATTCCAGCAAGCAACTCCCCCTTCAGTGGGTGGAGACACACCTCCATGGAAATCATCTAATCAAAAGTTACCACCCACAATTGGGTGGGTCACATCTTCATGGAAACAATCAAAATGCTCCCACCCAGCAATATTGAATGAGGATCAAAGGGCATGGCTTTTCTGGGGTCCCCCACAGATTCAGACGGGCACAGCTGCCCACCACACGGGAGACCCAGGCTCATCTCCCAGTCTGTGAGCTCTCGGTCCCAATCATTCTCTCCCCATCACCTATCTTGTTAAATGAAGGAAGAGTGGACTCATTCCACTCTGCTCTGCTATCTTCCTGGAAGTCAGGTTGTTTTCCTCTGTGACACTGGGCATTCTTGTCATGTTCCCGATTTTAAGGGGAAAGCTTTCAGTCTTTCACTGTTGAGTATATTTTCTATGGGTTTTTCATAAATGCCCTTTACTGTGTTGAGAAAATTCCTTCTATTCCTAGTTTTCTATGTGTTTTTCTAATAAAAAAAATGTTGGATTTTGTCAAATGTCTCTTCTGCATCAATTGAGATAATCATGTGTATTTTCTCCTTCATTTTATTCATGTGGTGTATTACTATGACTGGTTTTCTTACATTGAACTGTCCTTGCTTACCTGAAATAACTCCCACCTGGTCATGGCATATAATCATTTTAATATACTTTAGATTCTATTTGCAAGTATTTAGTTAAAGATATTTGCATCTATATTAATAAGGAAATAAGTTCTTTAATATTCTTTTCTTGTGCTGCCTTTATCTAACTTTGGTATTGGGGTAATGTTGACCTCATGCAATGAGTTAGGAAACAATCCCCCTCTGCTATTTTTTTGGAAGAGTTTGAGAAGGATTTGTGTTAAATCTTCTTTAAACAGTTGGTAGAATTAAGTAGTGAAACCATTCAGTCTCAGACTTTCCTTTTCTGGAATGTTTTTGATACTGATTCAATTTCTTGTTATATGTCTTTTGAGATTTTCTTTTTCTTCTTGCACCAGACCAGGTAATATGTATGCTTCCAGGAATTTGTCCATTTCATCCATGTTTTCTAATTTACATATAATTGCTCATAGTTCCCTCTTTTAATCCATTCTAATTTCTGTACTAGCAATAGTAATGTCACCATTTTCATTCATGATTCTATTTATTTGTGTTATTTCTTTTTCTTTTGTCAGTCTGCCTAAAAATTATGATATTATAACGGCTTATATGTTTATGATCATTCTATCTTCTTGCTGTATTAATATTCATGTAGTTCATAATTCTATATATAGAAAGTCCACCAAAAATCATAGAAAAACTACTAGAACTAATAAACAAATTCAGCAAAGTTGCAGGATACAAGATGTATACACAGAAGTCAGTTCAGTTTCTATACACAAGTAATGAACAATCTGAAGAGGAAATCAAGAAAACAATTCCAGTTATAATAGTGTCTAAAAGAAAAAAATAGCCAGGAATAAACTTAACCAAGGAGGTAAAAGACTGGTACACATAAAACTATAAAACATTGCTGAGAAAAATTAAGGAAGGTGTAAATTAAAAAAAATACATACAGTGTCCATGGATTGCAAGACTTAATATTTTCAAAATGTCCATACTGCCTAAAGCAATCTACAAATTCAACTCAATCTCTATCAAAAGCCCAGCAGACTTTTATTTTGCAGAAATGTAAAAGCTGATCCTCAAATTTATATGGAATTTCTAGGGGCCTCAAATATTACTGCACACGCATGATACACCAGTCTGGAACAGATGGAAAGATCAATATCATAGCACCGAACTGTAAGTAAAGCTCCCAAACTGCAAAGGCTGGTGCCCCTCCCCCAGGGCCTGGCACAGCAGGCTTTATTGGAGACACTTCCCCATCAGAAAAACAAACAGTTTCTGCTAAGAGCAAGGGAAGGTAGCTCAACCAAGCTACAATTGTGGTTTAATTAACAAATTTGGACTGCTGAATACAAACTCTGAGAACAGATAAACCCAGAGAAAATAACACATGCAAGGGAAGCTCGATAAGAGTATGTGCACATTTCTAAGCTGAAACTGTGGAGGTGAAAGGCAGTGACATTATATAAAACAATACTAACCTAGAATTCTATACCCAGCAAAACTGTACTTTAAAAATGAGGGAGAGTTTAAAATATTTTCAGACAAACAGACCCTGAGAGAGTTGGTGAACAAGAGACCTGCTCTACAAGAAATACTAAAAGGGGCACTATAGGCAGATAGGAAAAGATGGGAAGATAGGAGGGAGAGGTCTGGAGAAAAGTTTAGAAATGAGAACTATCAGTAAGGGTGAAAGATAAAAAATAAGATATGATATAACAAATAAAGACATATCACATGCAAAAACATGGATGAACCTTGAAGATATTATGTTGAGTGAAGTTAGCCAGAAACAACAGGACACGTACTGTATGGCCTCACTAATATGAACTAAAATTAATGATGAACTTTGAGAGTTAAAATTGAGACCCCAGGTTATCAGGAGATAAAATAGAGAGTGGGTATTTGATGTTGAAGAAGTAAAGAACATGTAGAAGGATTGATTATAAAGATCCATAAATGGATAGCATAATACTATCTGATGGCAGCACAATATTCTAAGTACACTGAACAAAGCTGAGTGTGAGTATGGTTGAAAGAGGAAGGCTAGAGGCATATATGGCACCAGAAGGAAAGATAGACGATAGAGATTGGGACTGTATAATAACTTCATGAAAACTAGAGTGAACAATGATGGTGATTAAATGTACAAAAATAAGAAAGTTTTTACATGAGGGAGAACAAATGAATGTCAACAGTCCAAGGTGTTGAAAATGGGACGGTATATGAAAAAAATACAGTCACTTCAAACTAGAGTCTGTAGTTAACGGTAACATTGTAATATGTTTCCACTGAGTGTAACAAAAGCAATATTCCAAAACCAAATGTCAATAAGCGGGAGCTATAAGGGAGTGGTATGGGGTTCTTGGTGGTGGTGGTGTTTCTCTTTTTCATTTCATTTTTTATTTTGTTATTCTTCATTTTTTTCTCTTCTTCCTTAGTGGGAGAAATGGACTGTGGTGGTGAATGCATAACTATGTGGTTATACCAGAAACCATTGATTGCTCATGGCATTGTGTGTGAATAAAATGGTTAAAAAATAAACAAAAACATACAAGTGCTGGGGAAAAGGAAGTGCTGTTGGTAAGGAAGTAAAATGGTGCAGCCCCTCTGGAAGGCAGTGTGGTGGTTCCACAGGAGGCTGAATATAGGATTGCCATATGATCCTGCAATCCTGTTATGAAGTATATATGGAAGCAAGGACAAGACCTAGTAATAAGAAGTAGTTTCCTGAACTTTACACTCAAAGCACAAACAACAAAAGAAACAACAGATAAACGGGGGCTCCTCAGAATCAAAAGCTCTGTGCCCAAGGTGAAGAGGCAACTAACTCAATGGGAAAAAAATATTTGGAAACCATACATCAGAAATCCCTTGTACATAAAGAAATTATATAATTTGGCAATAAAGGAATAAACAACCCAATTATAAAATGGACAAAAGATATAAATAGACATTTTCTGAAGAGAAATGCAGATGGTTAAAAAGCACATGAAGAGTTGCTTATCTTCTTTAGCTATAAGGGAAATACAAATTGAAAGTTACAGCAAGACACCACCTCACACCTGTATGAATGACTGCCAACTCTCTCTCTCTCTAAGCCAATTTGGCAGGTGAACTCACTGCCCTTTCCCCGTTACACGGGACATGTCTCCCAGGGGTGTAAATCTCCCTGGCAACATGGCACAGAACTCTGGTATCTGTGGCATGATGGGAATGAGAAAGCCTTCTTGACCAAAAGGGGGAACAGAGAAAAGAGATAAAATAAAGTTCCACTGACTGAGAGATTTCAAACAGAGTCAAGAGGTTATCATGGAGGTTATTCTTCAAATTATACAGATATTCCTTTATAGGTTATGGTATATTGGAGTGGCTGGAGGGAAGTACCTGAAACTGTTGAACTGTGTTCCCACAGCCTTGATTCTTGAAGACAATTGTATAAAGACATAACTTTTACAATGTGACTGTGAGATTGTGAAACCTTGTATTTGATGCTTCTTTTATCCATGGTATGGACAGATGAGTAAAAATATATAAATAAATAATAGGGGGGGATAAAGAGTAAAATAAATTGGGTAGATTGAAACACTAGTGGCCAGTGAGAGGAAGGGGTGTAAGGGATATGGGATATATGCATTTTTTCTTTTCTTTCTATTTATCTCTCTGGAGTGATGTAAATGTTCTAAAAATGATCACGGTGATGAATACACAACTATGTGATGATATTGTGAGTTACTGAGTGTACACCATGTGTGGACTGTATGTGTGTGAAGATTTGTCAATACAAATATTTAAAAAATAGAAGGAAAAAAAAAGAACGACTGCCATTAAACAAATAGGAAACTACAAATGTTGGAGAGAAATAAGCCAGACAAAAAAAGGACCGATACTGTATGATCTCGATATTATGACTCTAGTATAACTGACATGGTCAGGGCTCAGGTGAACCAAATGAGATGCTCTGAATAATAGGCCGAGAAGTGGTCAGTGATTGGACAGAAAGTCAATGCAACTTCCTCTGACCTTTTGCTCTAGTGTCATCTGGATGAAGATATTGGGGACAGATGGAGAAGGCGGTGCTTTCCTGCCCACTTTACCTTCCCTACTGCCCTCTTCTCTACCTCCTCTCTCCCTTCTCCTTTCATCTCCTTTTCTTTTCCTTTTCTGTATCTCTTTCATTATTTCTCTTTTTCTTCTCTCCTTCCTTCCCTAAAATAAAATTAAAATAAAATATTTTTTAAAAAAGTTTCAGTGGCTGAGAGAGTTCAAACAGAGTCAAGAGGTCATTCTGGAGGTTATTCTTATGCATTATAAAGATAGCCCTTTTCAGTTTGGGGTATATTGGAGTAGTTAGCGGGAAATGCCTAAAACCGTTGAACTGTAATCCAGTAGCATTGATTCTTGAAGATGATTGTATAACTATATACTTTTACAGTGTGACTGTATGATTGTGAAAACCCTGTGACTGATATTCCCTTTATCCAGTGTATGGACAGATGAGTAAGAAAATAGAGACAATTAATAAATAAATAATAAGGGGGATAGGAAGCATGGGGTATTTGGGGTGTTCTTTCGTACTTTTGCTTTTATTCTTATTCTTATTTTTATTGTTTATGGAGTAATGAAAATGTCCAAAAATCGAGTGTGATGATGAATACAACTATATGATGATACTGTGAACCACTGATTGTATACTTTAGATGGTATGTGAATATATCTCAATAAGATGCTATGTGAATATATCTCAATAAAATTGCACTTGAAAAAAATGTCATTTACAATTGCTCAAAAACAACAACAAAAAAGATAAATACTGAGATATAAATTAAGATATGTGGAAGATCTGTATGTTAAAAACTTCAAAATGCTTATGAAAGAAATAAAAGAACAATGAAATACATGAAAAGGCATTTGATTTCATTGCCAAGAAGACTCAACACAATAAAAATATCAATTGTCTCCAAACTGATCAATAGGTTTAAAATATTTCAGGTCCAAAAATATTTCAGGAAGATTATTTTTTGTAGATATAGGCTAATGGATTTTAAAAATATATATGGAAAGGCAAATGAGCTAGAAAAACCAAAACAATTTTGAAAAAGAAAAACAAAGTTGGAATTGCCAAGCTACACAATTTTATGAGTCAATATAAAGTTAGAGGAATCAAGAGAGTGTGAGATTTGCAAAGTGATAGATCAATGGACTAGGACAGAGAGTCCAAAAATAGACCCACACATATGTGGTCCTGATGCTACTTGACAATGTTGCAAAGACAAGTCAATAAATAAGGGATAAACTTTCAAACAAATACTTGTTGATTTAATAAAGACATCTATAAGGGATGAGATGAACCTCAAACCTTAGATAAATTTTATTCAAAAAGGAACACAGATCTAAATGTAAAACCTAAACCTATAAAACTTGTAGAAGAAAACATAGAAGAAAGTTTTTGTGACCAGGAGTTAAGCAAGGAGTTCTTAGATGTAGCATTAGACAGCATGATCCATAATTGAAAAGATCAATAAATTGGATTTCATCAAAATCAAAACTTTCGTTGTGCTAAAATGATGAGACGAAAACAAGTTGTAATCTTGCTAGAAGATATTTTTAAGTCACATATCCAACAAAGGACTTGTATCTAAAACATATGAAGAAGATTCTAAAGTTAATAATAATGATTTTTAAAAACTACCCAATTGAAAAAGAAGCAAAAGAATTGAATATGTGCTTCACCGAAGAGGATAAACAGGTAGCAAAGAAGCACCTGAAAAGATGTGCAATACCATTATCCATTAGGAAAATGTAAACTAAAACCAAAATGAGATAAAAAATATGCACACCTGTTAGAATGGCAAAGAAAAGAGAAAAGACAATTAAGGGACCTAACAATTTCAAGTGCTGGTGAGGATGTGGACTGGGAACGCAGATGGCACAAACATCCCCAAAACAGGGCAGCAGCTCTCAATAAGCTAAAATATCTTCCATGTCTCAGCATTCCCCCACCTCAGTTCTTATTTTACTCACAGTTGTTAATATCTGGAAACAACCCAAGGTCCTTCAACCAGAATGTTGTGAACCAAATTAAGAGACAGAAACCAGACAGTGATTTAAACAGGGAAATTTAACTATGATGAGAGTGTGTGTCCGTTTCCTAAGATGGCTTAAAATGCCAGGAATGAGTCCCCACAGCTCCGGACTTGGGGGTCAGCAAGACCACCCACCAATGGAAGCCCAAATGGAGAATCCATGCTTGTCCTCCCTGGTCCTCTGTTTGCCAGCAGGCTTGGTGTCCCCAGTGTAGATGGGGGGCCTGGCTGACTCCAGCGCTCGCCATGATGAATGCCAATTCAAAGACCTTATTTCCAAATAGAGTCATGATCATGGGCTCGGAGTTAGGACTTGACCCTGCCTTTTTGGAAGACACAGTTCAAAACCCTAGCCGAGTGACTATAAGGATGTTAGAACTCCAGAGGGTAGAGCACAGTGGACAGAGAAATAAGAACGGGGCCTCCCTAAGCCTGGGGTATAGCCTACTGAATGGTGAAGAAGTTCTCCGGCTGGCTGAGCAGGGCTGGTCCACAATTCCATTTAGATGGGAAAGAGACCCCTGGGGCACTGCAAACCATGGCTGACCATGAGAGGGAGCCAGGGCCCACTGAGGGTGTGAGGGCCTGGGCACAGGGCCTAGCGAGCTGCAGCTGTGGGCAACTTGTCACCTGGCCCAGGTCAAGACTGTGAGGTGGACCGAGGGACGGTGGCTGGGACAGAGCACACACCCATGCCACTGACTGATGGTCAACGGGAACCAGGAAGAAGTCATCAAATGCAGCAGCTCAAACCAAGAAGACTCTCTTACAACTGCCCTCCAATTCCCTCTATTGACTTCTCTATGAAGGACAAATGCTAAGACTCCAGCCCAGAGCAGGTACTGAAGGGGGAGACTGGAGCTGAGATCAGAACTGATAACAAGGTGGATCATCCATAAATTGTGCATTCAAACAATAGAAAACTTCTCAGCAATGAAAGAGAACTCACTACCAAAACACACAAACTTGGGTGAATCTCAAGGCACATTGAGTGAAAAAGCGTAGTCTTAAAAAATCACGTGGGGTAGAGCAGTGGCGTTGGGCATCGTGTCCCTCACACCCAGGCCTGCAGGAGGCTGCTCGGGATGCCGAGCTCACAACAGCATTGACTTTTAGACATACAACTTTATGAATTTTCATACATGCATAGATTCATATAACCACCAACATAATCAGGTTGCAGAACGGAACAAAAATTCTCCCATCTTCTTCATCTAGTATCACACCCTGCCCCAATTCCTATTCCCTGGAAACCCCAGGTCTGTTCTTCCTCAGTTCTATCTTTTTCTACAAACTGCCTGAACCCTAGGGGAGCAGCCATACTTGGGTAGTGAGAGCATGGTGTTCCCCCTCCAAAACTCACACTCAAACTCACACCCACTCCCTCCACACCACACTCTGGTGCCTGTGCCCACCTCCCCACACTGGAGGGTACCCAGGAACTGCTCAGTCCCCTCTACTTCTCTCTGCACTATGGGAGATTGACTTTGGGGAGCAGAGAGTGAGAGATCTTTGTGTCCTGAAAGCAGGGTCAAATCTCTTGACTTCATTCCAGCTCAGGACATAGGCTTTCAATTTAGGGGGTATGATGTGCCAGAATTTGATCCAAAACCATCCCAGCTTAATTGCTAGCTCTGGGCTTACAAAGCAAATCATCTTTTTGGACAGCATTGGACCAATTCTCTATCACCGCTGTTTTGTTTTTTTTTTTCCCCCTTCCTAAAAAAAGAATAGATATTTGAGTCTTAAAATGGTGAGAATTGCTCAGGGGCAAGCTATAGATATATCAGTCCCAGAAATCCTGCACAAGAACTTTCTGTTAAAGTCAATTACCAGCACACACTATGGGAAGGAAGAAAAGATGTGCTAATGATTTCATTTATAACTGTTCCCGAAGAGAAATGAGACTCTCCAGGTCCTCATGTGCAGGGACAGACGATGGTGTCAGTTTTGCTCTCGTTTCCTTTGGGGGGTCTCTAAGACAAAGGTGCCTCTGGGCAGCTGAGGGTAAAAAGGAAAGAAAGACACAAAACTCTGCTTCCAGTTGTGTACAGCTGACGCTCTGGGTGATGGGATATTTCCCTGCAGAGTGTGCCACCCTCAATTAGTCTAGTGAGAGTGGACCAGATATGGTCACTTAAATTATAAGGGATCCACTGGGAAGAGGAAGTCAGACCATTCCTTCTGCAAGACTGGGCTCTGTGTGTGGATATGTTTCCAAGAGCAGATGACAAGGACCACAAAGGATTCTTGGGAACTAGCCTCAAAGAGGGGTCAGAGCAGGCCAAGTTTTCACTGTCTATATAATTACCTGGATGATTAGATCAAAATCTTCAGGTAGTTCAATAGCTTACTGCTGACCTAAGAATAATTGCTTCATTTTTCCGCTTTAGAAGAGAAAGATGGCATTTTTCCTCTTCATATTTCAAATCTCTCTTTATATATATAACTACACATAGTAAGTTTCTGGCATGTTGGAATGTCCTGATGCCTCTGTCAATCAGTCTTTTCCAAGGAATTAGTTTACTAATAATTATTGTTTGGATTTTATTCCCATGTAAACACATGTTGTAGTTTGGAAGCTCCCAGAATGTGTTATACCAGAACTGGAATGACTTTTAAAAAGGGGAATTTGATAAATTACAAGTTTACAGTTCTAAGAAAGTGAAAGTGGTCAAATTAAGGCACCAACAAGAGGTTACCTTCACTCAAGAAAGACCAATGATCAGGAACACCTCCACTAGCTGGGAAGTCATGTGGCTGGCTTCTGCTGGTTCCTTGCTCCTGGGCTCTGTTTCCGAGGGTTTTCCTCACTTTAGTTCTCCAAGGCTGGGTTTTTATCTCTTGGCTTCCTTTGGTTCTCTCCAGGTTTTGGCTTGCTTAACATCTCAATGGCAACATCTGCTGGGCTCCATGCATCTCCAAACATCTGTGTCTCTGTTCTCTGAAGCAACTGTTCTCCAAACATCTATATCTGCTCTCTGTTGGCTCTGAGGTTTCTGTCATTTCTGACTCTCTCCAAAATATTTCCTCTTTTAAAGGATTCCCTGTAATGGGTGCAGTCATATCTCCATCTAACCAAAAGATCAAACCCACAATTGGGTGTGTCACATCTCCATGGAGATAATATAATTGAAAATTTCCATTTTGTATTACAGTATTGAATCAGGACTAAAAGAAATTACAGTATAGAATCAGGACTAAAAGAAATGGCTGCCTGTACAAGATTGGATCAGGATTAAAGCATGGCTTTTCTGGGGGTACATAATACTTTCAAACCAGCACAAAACATAAGAAAGTTTCAACTCAATTATGAGACTCCAACCATAAGTTTCCTCCTACCACTTGCCCTGGCTCTCCCTAAATGTCCGAGTTCTTTTGGTTTGAATCAGATAGACTTTACAACACAAAATTTGTTTTTAAACACTCATTTACCTTCTTGAGACAACACATTTTTTTTTGTTATCCACAAGACATATAATAAAAAAACTCTTTACATTTATTGAATAAATGAAGGCTTTGCTCATCACCATTTTTATCCTCCCTCCTCCTCTTAAAAAAATGTACCTAGAGTTTGCTATGTGTCAGGCACTCTTTTAAGCTTTATGATTACTAAGTCATTTGATGCTCAGAACACTCTTATTACTATTATTTTCCCCAGAATTAGAGATGAGGAAACCAAAGCACAAGGAAATTGGGTAACCTGCCAAGTCTCAGCAAATGTTAGAACTGGAAGCTGCTCCCATATCTTCTGGCTCTGTAGCAGCCCATGACGCTGGTTCAGGCAGAAGCTGTCTCAAGATTTTTTTTTCAGCAAGTCTCCTTCATGTCTTAATTTCAATCCTAGAAGGACAGGAATTTCCTGTGATGAACTGAAGGAATAATGTAATGTTATTCCTTATCCATAAAGTCAGAAAGTGGAAAAAGTGAGGTTGGTGGGAAAATCTTTTCCTTTTGACACGGATTTCAACACTCATTGATCAAGTGTAACCCCTTTGGTGCCAGGCACCATGCTAGGCACAGAGAATTCAAAGATAAATGTGACAGCTGCTGCTTTTTGGAGCTTACATTCAGTGGAAGGAAACACATTATCACAGTGGGATGAGCGGAAAACCCCAAGAGGAACCTCTCTTTCAGAGAGGAAATGATAAGATGCCTCTGTACTGAGCCCTAAAGGAAGGGAATGTGTTATTCAGATTGAGGTTGTGATGGGAGATAGGATTGAGCTGTTCTAGTCAAAGACAGCTGCATTCACAATGATCCAGATATGAAAAGAGAGAGTAGAGCTTCTCTTAGGAACTGTAAGTAGCTTTTAGATTAAGTGGCACTTAATATATGGGTGGAAATTATATGAAAGGAGTCTGGAGATGTAATCAGATGTTAGGAACTGCAGGCCACTTATCCTGTGCTTAGGATTGTGAACTTTATCCTGAAGACTATTAGATATCATTGAAGTAGTGGGATGAATTGAACACAAAGGGATTTTTTACCACACCCAGTTTATGTGCCACAGACCAACCCCACTGGAAGATTTGCTTAGCCCCATGTGCTTGGGCCTTGACCCTTTCAATGGAGAGCCTTAGAGTCCATCATCTTTGCTTAATCAGTTGCTTCCATATTAGATTGGTCTTCTTGGGACAGATGCCCTTGAGCCAGTACATGAGTAGCTATTGTTGGAATTCTAGCTTCTCACACAGTAGATGAATAGTCATCTTGAGAAGCTGGAACATTCCAGCTTCTTCCTGTGCTTTGAGGTCAGCTGCCTCAACCAAGGATGAGTAGCTGCATTTTGTCCCATGCAAGGCCCTGAAGCTCAGACCCCAGTGCTGGCCTGTGGGCTGCCATATGGTAGGGACTTCCAATTTGAAATTATCATTTTCCCCAGCACTCCAATTTTGGCATTATTTTGTGTAGTAGGCTATATGGCAGCTTCTCTAATGTCTATTGCTTCAGCTATGTCAACAACTCCTGTTACGTTCAAGCCCTGCAGCTTGGCTGGACTGAAGGAGGCTGTGTCTCTTCCTACCTCCTACCACTTCCAAGCTAAGATAAGCACTGCGGTGCAGGGTATTTGATCTGATTTCTCATCAGGTTCCCAGAAGGACCTCCTAATGCATCCTGGAAATACAGTTGGCATCTTTACCTTTATCCTACAGTTGTTTGAGTTTCTTGGATATGTACATTAATGTTATTCATCAAATTTGGGAAGTTTTGGGATATTATTTCTTTGAATAATTTGTCTATTTTGTCTCTCCTCTCCTTCTGGAATTTCCATTATACATATGTTGATGCACTTACTAGTGCCCCACATTTCTTTGAAATATGTTCATTTTTCATCACTCTTTTTCCTGTCTGTTCTTCAGATTATATAATCTCTACTGATCTTTCCTTAGGTTTGTTAATTCTTTCTTTTGCCAGTTCACATCTACTGTTGGCCTCTTATAGTGAAGTTTCCATTTCAGTTACTATACATTTTACCTCCAGAATTCCCATTTGGTTCTTTTCTATAACATCTATCTCTTATCAATATTCTCTACTTGATGAAACATTGTCATCATGCTTTCCTTTAATTTTTTTCAGTATGTTTTCCTTTACTTCTTGATCACATTTATAACAGCTACTCTGAAGTCTTTTTTCTGCTGTCTGACATTAGGCTCTGTGAGAGGCAATTTGTGATGCCTGCTTCTTATTCTGTGTATGGCTCACATTTTTCCATCTCTTTGCATGTTTCACAATTTTTTTTGTTTAAAACTGGATGCATTTGATGGCATCTTGCAGAAAGTCTGGATACTGATTCCTTCCCCCTTCCCAATTCTTAGACTTTTTGTTTGGTTTTTTGCTTGTTTATTTTTTTTAATGATTTGGATGGACTATATCAGGGAGGTCTATTTCTCTTGAAGTGTGCAGCCTCTGAGTCACTCCTGAAAGGACACAGTCCTGAATATGCTCAGAAACTTCCTCCCATCCCCCCTTACAGAAGAAAAACAATTGTTTTGGCAGGATTCTCTTTGACTCTCTGCCACTGATTAAGCTTTGGCCTAGTCTGTTTCTATTGATATCACACCAAGACATTAGCCTCTAATAATCATTAGGTGATTTCTCTAATGTTTCCAACAATGCCTTTGGGTTACAAATTATTCTCTAGTCTAATTCAGTTAAAATCTGGCCCTTCTGTAAAGGGTTGTCTTTGAAGCCCATCTTTGAGACTTGCTGTCACCCAAGGAGGGCTCATCTTAACAATCTATTTCCCTGGTTCTCTCTGTTAAACTTCTAGCTGGTCTGTCCTTTTGCTTGCTGCTGTCTTGGAGTTACCAGCTCTTCTTAGCTGTTCACCACTTAAATCTCCAGTTTTTGAAAGCACCATTAAGCTTGAGCTTTCTGACATCCTGTTCCAAGTAAAGTCAATTCCTTTAGAGAAAGATATGACGCTTTCTTTACCGTGCCCTCCCCCTCCCTCTTGGCAGAACCTCTGTGCCCCTGCTCCAGAGTTGGGGGCAGGAACAGTGACCCACTTCTCTTGGAGTTGCCCTGCTTTATGAGCAGGTGCTGGACAAGAGTGGGTAGCCCATGGCCACCTTGGCTTGTCTCTTCTTGTGCAGAACCTCCACGCTGTGAGCAGGCTGGGACAACAGTAATCTCGGCCTGCTGAGCCTCGGGTGTGAGTGGGGGCTGAGTAGAAGAATGGAGCCTGCCACTGTTTTCTGGGGAACTTGGATTAAGAAAGTATTATAGAGTGTTCACACAGCTGTGTGAAAGTACTATTGCATGTGTGGAAGTGATGCCAAGGGATGACAAAGTTGGCAGCAAAACTTTGATTCAGAAGACCAATTAGTCAATTGCTGCAGAATTCAAGTTTTTCTCCTACTATCCTCCCAATGTTGGCATCACCCTCTTTGATAATGCTTCAACTGCCAGTCAACTGTTGATTATAAAACTAGACATTGTCGCATATTCACAATGACTTAAAATTTTAGATCAGGAAAAGAATACCTGGCATAGGCCGCATCTTAATTTTATAGATGAGGAAACTGAGGCTCAAACAGGTACATTGGCTTTCCCAAAGTTAATCAGATTATCTGTGCCTGAGAAATTAGGCCTGCTGATTCTTAATTCTGGTCTTTCCACTAGGCATCATGGGACACGCTCTCAAAAAGTAAAAAGTACAATATAATACAAATACAATTAAATGAAACTAAAAATAAAACAACCATGACAAAGAAGCTTTTGATTACAAGGCCTTCATATGTTCTAAGAAAAAAAAATTGACCCATCAGTTATGTCCTCCTTGTGGGCCATCTGATGGTCTCATTTTCATGAGACTGAGAAGGGAAGAGAAAAAAAATCTATTGTCTTACTAAGTTGCTTAGGTATTGGTCCTCCTCCTCCTGTCTCAGTTTTCCAGTGACACTTGCCAGGTGTTTTAGGGGCAATCATTTACATTAACTAAGATGAACCAAGAAAAAACATTATAAATTATCCTGCAATTTGATGTGGAAGAAGTGTTGAAATTATATGCAAATAATAATTCTCATTTTCTACTGAGCACTAGCTGTCATTGCAACTGAGTTGTTTTATCTTCTATGGTTGAAGAAATGTGCTAAAAATCATTTTAAAAACTAACATTTATTAAGTGCCAACTATGTGCCAGATGCTTTACTTGCTTTTTCTCATGTGATTCTCCTAGTCACACAATGGGGTGGGTATTATTTTCATTCTTCCTGTTTAAATAAGGGAGCTTTGACAGGTAAGTAATCAGGCTAACATCTCATAGCCATGTGCAGATGAACTCGGAGGAGGTCTCTGGAATTCACCTTAAAATCCTTCAATAAGCTCCCAGTTACACTGCTGCTTCTAAACAAATAGATAATTTTAAAATTCTTTAAAATGGAAAATTTGAATGTGCCGCATTTGGAGTTTTCCAAAGCTGGATTTTTAGAGGTGTTTAATGGAGCTCATTCTTCTGTTCCTTTTAAGAAAGTTTCTGAAAAGCTGGAGCTGCCCTCCTCCAGTGAATGACAGCTCAGGTGTATGGCCGCATGCTGGCCAGCATTCACCACCCCAGTTGCCATCTCCTCTCCCTCCCCTCCTCCTCCATCCTCATCTGGAGCACAATATGACCCCCTTAGCCAGGATAGCACTTTCTGCTATAGTTGTACACGATTAACTTTCTCAGTGCACATGTTATGGCTGCCGCTAGGTGTCAGCAGTGTAACCTCTGCAGAACACTCAGAGAAAGCACTCTATTTACAGAAGTCAAATCAGAGCAAATAATTAAGTGTAGCTCAAGAGCTACCTGCCACTGTTGCCATTCCAGACAGGTGTGAGAGCAGGGGGTGCAGCGAAGGAGCAGGCATAGGGCAGCTGGCTCCTGCCTGGGCCCTGATAGAAAGGCACGGCTTCTCCTCCTGGCTGGAAGGAGCACTACGGTGCCCTTTAGAATTTTTATTTGTAAGATAAAGCCAGTGTGCAACGAAAGCTAGGAATTGGCTTTGAATGAAGGGACGTTTCTTGCTTTATCCATTGCTCTTTGGAACATGAATAGACGGAGGTCATACAGGACTTTAGCAGGTTCGTGAAGAGTTGTGTTTGAACCAGAAGCTGAACTGTCTGAATAGAAACGCTTTAAAGAAGATTAGAAAACATCACCACTCAGAGTTCAATGATACACTGGGACTCCTCGGAGTGGCCCATGGACTGTGCGTATCTACCTTTTAAACAGGTGAAGTCGCTGCTTTCTGGTAGGGCTTCTTCTTCGGCTGGGTGGCACACATCAGCGTAGATGAGTGTAGGTAGGGGAAGAAGCCACACCATGTTTTCTCAGATATTTGTGACTTTGAGTCCTTGGAATTGGCTGCTATTGCTAGTGATCCTCAAGAGTTTTGAAGCATCTTCTGATTTGAAGGTATCCACAAACTCCCCTGCCCAGCCCGAACCTAATGCTCGGTTTGCTGCTGCCAGCTCAGAGCCAGAGGAGAGGATCTCTGTGTTTTCACTGGATTATGACTATGTACAAATTCCTTACGAGGTCACCCTCTGGATACTTCTGGCATCCCTTGCAAAAATAGGTAAGTCCCTAAACACCTGGTTGTTTGCCCCATGAGGTAACATATGTTAAAATGCCTAGGAGACAGTGGGCTAAATGGAGTTTTTAACTATGATTGCTCTCTTCAAAATTTGTGTTCTCTTGAGTCAAGGGAATGTCATCACTTCTTTTTATAAAACTATTTAAAACTTCGGGATTGTGCTTTGAAATTTAAGAGTATATTTCTGGATCCTGGGTTGTTTTAATTTCTTCCCATTTCAGTATTACAACAATGTGACATTATCACCATGTAAAAATCTCACTATGTTTTAAAATATGTAAAGAGTACAGCATATGGATCTCAGAATGATGCAGGTTGGAAATTCCAGGTACCACATAATGATTTTCCTGTAAATATTCATCCTTCATTCTTGGCTCCGTAGCCATGGCTTCATCAATGACTCCCATTGTTTACTCTTTAAAATTGGTGTGTACTCCTTACAAATTGACAAAAAGCAAGGAGCAAGATAACCAGAGGCAAAACTTACATCCCTCAGTGACGGGATTTGGAGTCGTGTAAGAGAATATCTGTCTATAGAATATTGGTTTGCACTGAGTCAAATGGAGAGTTGATGGGGGCACCTATGGCTTCTTTTGTAAAATAATGTGCATTCAAGTTAATGGATTAAATTCTAATCAAGTGTTTTTGCGTGTGTGTGTGTGTGTACCAAATAAACCAAAGTGGTAGTTTATACTCTGTGACTATCCTAAACTCCATCCCCTCGCCTCCTTAAAACCAGCTTATTCCAAAGTGGAAAATGGATAAAAATTTTCTCAATTATGAAACATCACTTCTCCTTTGCTTTGGTTATAAACTTTGTTAATTGAATAATAGGTAGGTTGCATTATTGAGATTGAATCTAGGAAACATCTTGATGCTCATTTATATTTTTTTCATTGGGAGAGGTATATGGGATATAGGTATTGAGCCATGGAAATCTGGCACCTAGCACCTTGGTGTCAGAGCTATGGGCTTTGCTCAATCTCCAAACATCTTCTCACAGATACTGGGGACCCTAGGGTGGTCACTAGCTGTTCTTTATTCATTTTGAGTTAGTAAAGCAGGAACCCAATGTCAGTTGGCAGAACTCTTGAGATATGTGTTAAATGATGAAGTTACACAAAGGGTCTTACATTATTTCTAAGAAATGCTGAGGTTAAAAAAAAAAGGGTGGGCAGGCCACGGTGGCTCAACAGGTAAAGTTCTCGCCTGCTATGCCTGAGACCCGGGTTCGATTCCCGGTGCCTGCCCATGCAAAAACAAAAAATATAAATTAAAACAAAAAAAGGGCTTTCCAAACAGATAATAGTCTCAGTTCAGAGGTCGGGGTCTAACACCTTTCATGAAACCACATGAACACTGAGAGCGTTTGAAGCCGTCTTAGGTGGATCTTGAGTTTCTTTTGTAAGCAAGGCTAGAGATGTTTGTGTCTTCCCGCACCCCACCCCCACTTCCAACTCAGTTCTTTTCCATGATAAACAGTGAAATTGGTCTGAGAATCAGGAAACAAGGTCTGCCACTAAAGGGCTAGTCACTTTGTCTTTCACAGTCTCAAATAGTTCATTTGTGAAATGCCTTTTTAAAAAATATACGAGAATACCGACCAGGTATTGGGCCGATAGTTTTATATATGGTGTTTCTATATTTCATATAGAAAAATCTATGGTGACTTATAAAACCTTAATACTAACGGCTTAGATATGGCTTTCTAGACTCTATATTATAAACCTGTTAGGATATGATTAGCAGTCTTCATTATGCTGACTTATTCCCTTATTCGGTCAGCCTATGCAGACACATTTACGGAGCACAGATTTAGTGTGAGGGACGCATTGCAGTGTCATACCTTAGGGGTCTTGAGTCTAATGGAGAAGACAGTAAATTTAGTGCTACCTGCTTCTCTGATAGGAATTCTGATGGAAGAGTATCACAACTCTTCCCCAGCCTGTGGAAAATATCATCTACGCATGTTCTAGAACAAGGATATTATTAGAGAACAAGGATAATATAAAGTCACCTTCGACTTTCTGGTTTATCCTTTATTCCACTTTCTGGAACATTACGGAAAAATGTTCCTTAAATCCTTGGCTGAAATAGAATTATAGGGCCATCTGCTGGCTTTCAGGCAGGACTTTATTACTCATGGCCATTGAGTTTGTGGTGTTGGAGCTGTGAAATCTCTAAAACTGATTTTATTGTCCATCATGAAGACGGAGAAGTTTTAACATGTGAAATAACTGATGTATTACTTATCTCTCTAGAGTTTTATTCAGTACCCTACGTAACAGGACAATATGCATAGTGTTATTCTTTACAGTACCCTATGTATGCAGCTGTAGGACACACCTTAGCTTAAGGCAGGTACAGGTTCAATCCATTACAGGAAACTTGATTCCCGGAAGCACGGTCAACCTAGGGACCACAGGGCCAGAAAAAATAACAGTCAGGTCTTTTCCATATTGAGAAAAGTTAAACTTGTTTAAAGCAGGTGTCTAGAAGAAGAAGTCACTAGGAAAGACAGAATTCAGGACTCCAGGAGGCCTGAAAGAGGATGTAGGTGAGGCTAGTGTCCCTTGATTCTCATGCCCCATCTTATCAGCCTGCCTGTGGTGGTGAGTGAGGGAGTTCAAAGCTGAGGTCAGGGAATTATGCTGAACCTAGAAATAGATGACTGAATCCCAAACTTCCTACAGGACATACACTAGGGTCCCATTGGTGGCCTGTGGGGGGAAGCCCACTATTCTTAACTTTGAATTCATGGCCCTCCTTTATCTGGCTCTGCATCATCTACCAACCCTTCTCCCACTACCTCCCAATTCAAAATTGTTTCCACCCAGCTGCAGTGGAATGTCAAGATTGGCTGTCCGGACCATTCCTCACTCTCGTCTTTTGGTTTTGAAGTTTTCACAACCTAAACTATCTTCCATTCTGTTTTTCCACTCTAAAAATCCAAGTCATTCTCAAACAATCCAAGTCATTCTCAAACACTGTGTTTAACTTCAGCATCCCATGTCAAAGCTTCTCAGAGCAACGTTTAATCTGTTCATGGGTACATTTGTATACATATAGAGTCTTTCAGCAAATTGATCAGCTGATGTGGACAAGGCATCTTGCTGAACACTTTAAGGGGATATAAAGTTATATATCATTGTGCCTGAGTTTAAGGATTTTAGAGATTACTAGGGGAGATTAATAATGTACAAGAAATGTTAGACAGGATCATTGCTGCTAGACAGGTACAGATAAAATATCATGATAATCCAGAAGAAGAAATCATTTTTGGGGGGGAAGTTCAGGAAAAGCTAAGCCTCTAAAGGTGAGCAGGACTTTACTAGGTGAGGTGAGGACAAGCCAGGCAACAATGATAGCATGGGAAGATATAAAAGGGGACTGAGAGTAAAAAAGGTGCTTGGTTGGTGTTCTAGTTTGCTAGCTGCTGGAATGCAATATACCAGAGATGGAATGGCTTTTAACAAGGGGACTTTAATGAGTTGCTAGTTTACAGTTCTAAGGCCGACAAAATGTCCCAATTAAAACAAGTCTATAGAAATGTCCAATGAAAAGCATCCAGGGAAAGATACCTCGGTTCAAGAAGGCCGATGAAGTTCAGGGTTTCTCTCTCAAGTGAGACGGCACATGGCGAACACAGTCAGGGCTTCTCTCTTGGCTGGAAGGGTATGTGGCAAATACGGCATCATCTGATAGCTTTGTCTCCTGGATTCCTGTTTCATGAAGCTCCCCGAGAGGTGTTTTCCTTCTTCATCTCCAAAGGTCGCTGGCTGGTGAACTCTCTGCTTCGTAGTGTTGCTCTCTCTGAAACTCTCTCTCCAAAATGTTTCCTCTTTTATAGGACTTCAGAAACTAATCAAGACCCACTTAAATGGATGGAGACATGTCATCACCTAATCCAGCTTAACAACCACTCTTGACTAAATCACATCAACCAGGCACATGATCTCATTACAGTTTCAAACATACAGTATTGAATAGAGATTATTCTACCTTTATGAAATGGGATTTATATTTAAACATGGTTTTTCTTAGGGGGCATACTTCCTTTCAAACCAGCACAGTTGGCTATAAAGAAGGTGTGTAGAGTAGTGCAGGGTGTGTGGGAGAAGAACTTGGGGAAAGCCCTAGGTGGCCCACTGGGCTCCAGTCTTTTACTACACCTGTTGGAACACTTACTAAGCACTGCACTGTGTAATGCTATCTTGTTTCGGCCTTCTTATTTGGTCATGTCTTAATTCTAATAATAGTGAGAACTGTGGTTTCCATCTTTGGTCCTCCACCTCACTATGCAACAGAGTGTGTGGTTTGGCCTTTGCACGGGGATGCTTAAATATCCTCTGTATAAAACCCATGAGATGCTTTGTGCAGCTTCAGAATATTAGGTGGGGAAGGAGAAAATCAGATACTCATAATGCAGAAATCTCATTCTGGCAGCAGTGCTGGAATGGACTCAGGGGTTGAGGGTGAAATTGGAGAGCTGGAGGATAATGCAGTCATTGTGTCCAGCAATGGGAGGACCTAAAGGCAGTGGTCATAGGAATGGAGAGGAGGGGATGGACTTCAGAGGCAGCTAATTTGAGCCATAACTGATGAAATACGGGGACTACATGAAGGGGACAAAGGTAATGGAGAAGAACCTGATGTCCTTCTGAATTAACTGATCAAATGGCAATGTCATTGCTTAAATAAGGAAAACAAAATGAAAGACTTTTTGTCTGTTGGTTTTGTGGAGAGAGGAATAGAATAAGGTACGTTTGGAATGAGCTGAGCTCATGTATCCATCTTAGTCTGCCAGGGCTACCATGACAAATACCACACAATGGATCGGCTGAAATGAGAATTTCTTGCCTCATGTGTTCATAGGCCAGAAGTCCCAAAACAAGGTGTGGGCAAGGCCATGCCTTCTCTCAGAGCCTGTAGTGTGCTAGTGATGGCTTGCCACAATTACTGGGATTCCTTGGCTTGCATCTCTGCAAGCCCATCACATGGAGATCTGTCTCCCTGAATCTGCTTTTCTGGTTTCTGCTGACTTCTGGCTTCCTCCCGTGGCCTTTTCTGGCTTCTCTTTCTAAGGCCTTCACTACCACAGGGTAAGGCCCACTCTGATTCAGCTGGGCCACACCTAAATAGGATCTTAGAAGATTCTATTCACAAAGAAGTCCACAAACTTCACTGATAACACATTTTCAAAAGGCCTTTCTTACAGATGCGTTCAAACTCACAGGAAGGTTGATGAAGAACCTGTCTTTTGTTGGGGTACATGATGCCATCTACCAGAGTGTCTGTGATAGACTCTGAAGGATCTTGAATGGTCGTTTTTGACAGGAATGCAGAAGAGTTTTGCCCATTTGTCTCCCTTTCCTTTATGTTCTATAAGATCAGGAAAGCAAGAAAGAGGGAGGCAGAGGGGGGTGGAGGGCTGAGAATCCCCTTGGTAACCTGCTGGGCCCTGCCCATTAGGTACTTGCTCTCCATTAAAGCTCACACCATACTGCCAGGTGGACACAATGAGTACCTGCTCCAGATGGGGTACTACAGCTTAGAGAGGCCAGTCAGCTGCCAAAGGTTCCAGCTGTTTGACTTTCACATACATCTTGCATGCCCATCTCCTGGTGTTCGTGTCCAGAGCTGTTTTACTGACAGGCACCATAACAAAGCTCTCTGCTCTTCCCCAGGCTTCCACCTCTACCACAGGCTGCCGGGCCTCATGCCAGAAAGCTGCCTCCTCATCATCGTCGGGGCTCTAGTGGGTGCCATTATCTTCGGCACCGACCACAAATCACCACCTGTCATGAACTCGAGTATCTACTTCCTGTATCTCCTTCCACCCATTGTCCTGGAGGGTGGCTACTTCATGCCCACCCGGCCCTTCTTTGAGAACATTGGCTCCATCCTCTGGTGGGCAGGACTGGGCGCCTTGATCAACGCCTTTGGCATCGGCCTCTCTCTCTACCTCATCTGCCAGGTCCAGGTCTTCGGCCTCAGTGACATCAACCTGCTGCAGAACCTGCTGTTTGGAAGCCTCATCTCAGCGGTGGACCCCGTGGCGGTGCTGGCTGTGTTCGAGGAGGCACGTGTGAACGAGCCACTCTACATGATGATCTTTGGGGAGGCCCTTCTTAACGATGGGATTAGTGTGGTGAGCTTGCAGCCAATGACCTGGCCCTTGGGGGAAGCAAGGGGGCAGGGGTGGGGCTGAGGCAGGACAGGGATGGGCTTCGGTCAATGTTGTGGGGCCCAAGTTCTGGGGACTTTCTTTAGGATCTGTGCTGTGCATGTAATTTCTCACTATTGATGCTATTCTTCTGCTCTAGCCAATGCATCTTCATCAAAGAGTGAAGATAATTCTTTAGTCAAATTCAAACTTTCACTTGGCTGGTAGGAGTTGTTGCTAAAGGCTCTTCTGGGTTTGATGGAAGGGAAAGCAATAGCTTATATTTTCATTTCCATTCATTCACCAGACCTCGCCCCCACTCTCTTTATGTGTTTTGTTTTATTTAACATGCTGCATTAGATGAAGTTAAATAACAGGGGGAGAGAAGACAGAGGACTTGCACAAAAGTGTAGCATGTTGGTCAGTCTCAATTGCATGACTCATGGAAAATGTAAATGAGTCATTTTTGCTTAGGAGCCTTCTGCAGAGAAGCCAAGATCCTGCAGGCCAGATCAACATAGAGCAAGAAGGCACAGGAGGGGCTGTGGATGCAGTTGCTGGAACAGTCAGGACAAGTCAGTCATTTTGCTCAGTTTCATCAGATTCCTACAATTCCTTCACCATTTGGTATTTTTAAATTTATTTCACATCACATAAGGAATGCTAGAATGCATTTCCTTTGTAAAAAAAAGACACAAGTACAAAATTATATGGTATAAAACACAAAAACCTCCACTTGCCCTTCTCCTCACCCTTTCACCAAGAGGCAACCATGCTGGCCAGTTTGGCGTTTGCTTTCCCAGTCTTCAAAATATCCATATACAGATGTGTCTAGATGTAGATGCAGTTTTGTACATAAATATCATGAGATTACATTATATTTATTACTTGGATGTAAGAAGTCTTGGGGTTCTTGCTATACCTTTTCAATTGCTGCTTAATATTTCATAGATAGGTCTTACTATAATTTATTTAACCACTTCTTGATCTATGGTTATGCAGGTTGTTTCTAACTTGTCACCTTCAGGCAGTCTGTATTTGCATTGTTTTCCTTTTTTTTTTTTTTTATTTCTGAGTATTTTCATAGGATGTCTTCCTGAAATTGAAAGTCTAGGTTCAAAAGTATGAACAAGGGCGGCTGCCGTGGCTCAGCAGGCAGAGCTCCGATCTGCCGTGCTGGAGGTCTGGAGTTCGATCCCTGGTGCCTCCTGCCCATATGCAAATTAAAAAAAAAAAAAGTATGAACAAGTTCAAGTGTAAAAGATGCTGCCAAGGAGTCTGTATTCTTAAGCAGCCCCTTGGATGACTGCTGAGGTTGGAGAACTATGGGTTTATTGTGTCCAATGCAGTGAGGCTGCTGTCTCTTTATTGAACATGGTGGTTCTCTATAGCAAGACACACACTTCTCCCAGGACAAAGGCAAATCTCTGCTCTCCCTGTGCCCCACTTCCGTTCCCGACAACCCCTTCTTTTCTGTAGATACTTTCATTCTGTTGGTTTTGTTATAATCAAGTTAGTGCCTTGGCTGGGAACTTGTTCTAGTTTGCAAGCTGCTGGAATGTGATATACCAGAAACAGAATGGCTTTTAAAACGGGGAATTTATTAAGTTGCAAGTTTACAGTTCAAAGGTCATGAAAATGTCCAAGTTAAGGCAAGGCTATGACAATGTCCAAATCAAAGCAAGGCTACGAAAATGTCCAAATTAAGGCACCAACAAGAGGCTACCTTCCCTCAAGAAAAGCTGATGAAGTTCAGGGTTTTTCTCTCAGCTGGAAAGTCACATGGTGAAGTCCACCAGCTTTCTCTCCAGCTTCTTGCTTCATGAAGCTCCCCAGAGGGTGTTTTCCTTCTTTATCCCCAAAGACTGTGGGCTTTGGTGGCTCTAAAGCTTTTTCCAAAATAGGTCCCTCTTAAAGAGCTCCAATAAGCAACCCCACCTTGAATGGGTGGAGACACATCTCCATGGAAGTCATTTAATCAAAAGTTATCACCCACAATTGGGTGGGTCACATCTCCATGGGTAATCAGAAAGTTCCCACCCAGCAATATTGAATGAGGGTTAAAGGATATGGCTTCTCTGGGGTGCACAATAGATTCAGCCTGGGACAGAACCTATGCCATCTCTTAAGGTAGCCTTTCTGGGCAATTGCATGTTCAATTCATAGTTCATCTCCCAGAGACAATCATATTCAGGTTATCTGGGGCACTTTGCTTATTTTTAGCCAGGCACTGGCAACGCCACTGAGGATGTTTACCTGTCATACCATTGGAGCCCCTCTTGGCAGCCCATTCTCAGGTAATCATGCAACCCTTCCTTCATAAATTATTAGAGAAGTCTAGAAATGACTTTCTAAACACCACCTCTTGCAGAACACACTGCTTCCTCACAGGGATCTCCATGATAGTCTCTACAAATATTCTGGCCTAGGAATAGAAGTTTTACTCATTATCAGAAATGCATTCAACTCTGCTGCCTTTTTGTGCTGCCTGTGATATGGGGCTTCTGACTTCACCCTGAGTTTTTTCTAGATTTTCGATCTAGAGCCGATCTCAGCTTGGTTTCCGGTTGGAGGTTCTTTGCTAGCAACGTTTGTTTGACTTTCCTAAAGTTTAATTTCATCTGTTTGGACATTTTTTGAGAACAATAATTTCAAAATAAAATTAGAATTTTTGAATGGCCTGAGGGTCTGGCGAGGCACTGCTGTGACCTCGGACGAGCAGAGCTGCTGTTGTGTTGGCCCCAGCAGGGTGACCACATGCCACTCCCGGCTCCTGCTGTGGTCACACTACAGCACAATGGGCAGTAGGTGTGTGCTTGGGCGCTCTGAGTCCCCAAGTGAAACCACAGCAGCTTTGGGACCAGACTTAGAAAGCAACTTCAAAGCAATTGGTACTTTGTCCTGTCCATTGTATTTTGAGTGCCAGGGCCTGGAACTAACCCTCTCATTGAGGAAAGCATCCTCCTGAGTGCAAGTCACCAAGCATATTCTCAGCAGAACACTGTGGCCAGAGGGTGGTAGGTTGCGTGAGACAACCCTGCGAGTCTTCATCACTAAAGAAGAAGACTTCATCACTTCATCGTTCTTACTAAAGAGAAACAGCTGCCCCAGAACCTTGAGCTTGTCAATGAATCTCCAGGTTTCTGGCTCCTCTTGATGTTCCTTCTTGCCACAAATTTTAGGTTCTGACTCTGGTCACAGCCCAGACTCCTTGCGTAGGGAGAGGAGCAGAGACAAACTGGGTGACTGTCACACAGTCATGGGGTCCTCAGTGGAAGTTAACAGCCCAAATCATAACAGGACGGGCAGGGCAACCGCTATCTTCAGGCCCCACATGGGGAAATTTTATAGTTATGTTATCAAATCCTTTAATCTTACCATGGGGCATAAATACCCTTAATTCACAGATGAAGAAAATAAGGCAAAAGAAATTAACTAAAGTGAACAAGAGCTTGGCCAATGACATGGGAGCTCAGGGACTGTCTTATTCCAAATCCCTTTCCCTTCCTTCTTACTTTTTTGATTCACAACTTATAGAGCTGGGAGGGACAGGAGAGGACTCACATGTTCTTGAGGAGGAGGCTAATGCCTTCTGGGCTCACATCCAGTGAGGGGTAAAGCTGGCGTTCTTTCTCCAAAACAGAGTCACTTGGCTCTGCCAACCCCAATATGTGCTCTCAGATGATGCAGACCCTCTCTGAGCCTCACCTTTCTATAATGTTGGGATAATGATGGACCTGACCTCAAAGGGTCATAGAAAACCCCCAGCCTAGTGAGGGCCCAGCATGGAGAGAGCATTCAACAAATGTTAGATGCTGTCTTTATATCATAACCAATTCATGGACACCGCGTGCTGGTTGAGTCATTCCTAGCAGGCAGCTGATTTTAAATATGGCACTCTTACATTTATATCCCTCCCTGATTTTCTTGCATCAGCTTGCTGAATAAGCAGCAGGGTGATGCTGCAAGGGTTTCTATTGCCCCCAGTCTCTTCTCATCCCCCTCCTCCCCTCTAACTCACCCATGAGCTCCAAAGGGTTCCAGGGCCTCTCTGGTCCTCACAGCTCTTCTCTGCTCCACCTTCACAGTCTCCCCTTTGCTCCCCTCCTAATTTCTCTTCCTCTTCTTTTCTTTTGTCCCCTAGTGATGCCTGTGTTTAATCCTGGGATATATGAGAATATGATAGAATGAGGGGAACTAACATTTCCAAACCCTGACCTTGGGCCAAGCAAGGTGATGGGCACTTCATGTACTTCTCTTATTCAGGCCTCATTGTCACCTGAGGTGGTGGGGATTGTTTTCCTATTTCATGAAGGTCAGAATGGAGGGTAATCTAAGACCTGGGTGTCTGGGTTCATAGCTCAGCACTGGCTTCATCGCCCAAAACTGGCTTCCTTCTTGATTCTTCATACTTCTCAGTAGATTTACCAGATTTCTATATTACCTATGTTTCTTCATTGTTATATTTAATATAAACAGCTAAACTCACAGAGAAGTATCTTATTTGTGTATTACATATTATTTATTTGATGTGGTTCAGGATCCAAAAGGTAAAGCGTACAATATAGCTTTTTAGTTTCCTAGCTGCTAAAACAAATACAACAGAATTTACTGCATCTCAGTTTTGAGGCCAGAAGACAAAAATCAAGGCATCAGGAATGTGATACTTTCTCTCCAAAGACTGGGGCATTCTGCATGGCTGCTGGGGCTCCTGGGTCCTTGGCTTCTCTGTCACGTGGCCATGCACGTGGCGGCCTCTTTTATCTTCTCTCCTGGGTTCTGTTCCGGAAGCAGTCTCCAGCTGCCCCAGTGGCTTCTCTCTCCATTTATCGCTCTGCGTGTAAAGGACTCCAGGAACCCAGACTGATCCACTTGGGCCACATCTTCACTGCAGTGACATCTTCAGAAGACCTTATTTACAGAGGGTCTTTTCCTGCGGGTCCTCGCCTGTGTGCACCTTTTGTAGGGACACGCCCCAATGCCCAACAACAGTGAAGTTCTCCCGTGGCTTCAGCCCACCAACAGCTCCCTTCTGCTGAGCTCATCAATAGCAGAGACTTTTTACTTTTCATTCAATTTACTATTTGTCGCTGTATGTATTAGGCATTTTTTTGTTGTTAGCAAACAAAATTAGATTCTACATTTCTCAATCCCTCATTTTAGAATTCCTTCACCTTCTCCTGCTCCAATCTTTCCACCCCTGCTTCAGCCTCCCTTGCTAAGGTGCTGCCCACTGACCTTCTCCATCGCTCTCCCCGAAGCTCCCTTCTGGAATCCTAGGATGCAGCATCCAGCACTGAGCTTCCCAGCACATGCTGAGTAAATGAATGTGTTAGGCAGGAATGAATACTGCAGAAAGAGTGAAGGAGGGCAGCTAGGAAGGGCTACGGAGGAGCTGTGCAGCCCTGCAGGTGGGCCTGCCCTTACTTCCCGGCCTCCATGTGTGAAGCTCTGTTAGAATCAAGATCTGCCAGGGAAGTCATGGACAACAATGAATGTTTTAACTCTGACACACTGCCACCACCAAACTTCAGAGTTGCTTCCTGAGCCTAATGCTAGAAGGCAGGAGTCAAGCAGGAACAGGCATGGGGCAAAGAAAAGAATGGGAAGTTTCTAACACATTTGTTTGAAACCTGTCCCATCTGGGCATTCTACTAGGGCCTGGGGACATGAAGATGTAACAAGTCTGTCCTGACTTGAAGGAGCTCGTTTCCTGATGGAGGGGAGAGCTGTGCTCCCTGCTGGTCAAAAAGGTGAGATGGTGTGTTCAAAGCAAACTAGGGTGAGGAAGAAAGCTTGCAAGAGGCTGCATTTGACCTGGGAGATAAAAAGTGTTCATTTGAGGTGAATTTTCTTCATGATTCTCTATGGACCCCTTTTCCTGACTGAAAGGGGTCTTAGCTCTAGTTACTTTCCATTCAAGAAACAGAAAAGCATAGCGGCACGGAGCACAGATGCGAGACCACAGGACGCAGTTCAAATTCTGGCTCCATTGCTTGCAAGCTGCATCACATGAAGCGACTTGCTTTACCCTTCTGTGCCTCAGTTTCCTTTCTATAAAATTGTGATATTAGCAGTATTTACTTCACAGGGTTATGCGAGAATTAAAATGAGTGAATGCACATACAGTGTTTAAAATAGCCCCTGGCATAGAGTAAGTGCCTTGTGTTTGCCATTGTTATTCAGAATTCCCCTGCAGAGCCTTTTCTGAACCACAAGGCAGATGCAGCATCTGGCACTGAGCTTCCCAGGGTGTGCTGAGTAAGTGAATGTGTGAGGCGGGAATGAATGCTGCAGAGCATCATTTCCCCTCCTAAGTGATACCACACAGTTTGGTCTGTCTGCCTGGACTTTGCACTTTGAACTTCTTGCAAAGGGCTGTGGACATCTTGAATGTAATCTTGAGGGCAAAGACAGAGGCAGCATCCTTGGTCCTCTATTTATCTCTATTTGCTTTCATTTTATGTGGATTCCAAGAATAGGCAGTAAGAGACTTCATATACTTCAAAAAGTAGTTTCCTCTGGCCAAGAACATAGGAAGCCAGAGAACATAGGAAGTGTCTGAGAGGGATGTGGACCTACAACTGCGTGATCTTATGCAAGCAACTCAATCTTTTTGTGCCTCAGTTTCTCAATTGTGAAATGGTAATGGTGGTCCCGACCTCAGAGCTTGTGGCAAGGATGGCCTGAAGTCACCTTCCAGGTGATGAATAAATGTTCCCTTGCTCATCCCATCTGCCAGAGAAGGTCCCACAGGAAAGACTCACTGGCACATCTCTGCATAAAATTAGGAATATTCTTGCTAATGCCTAAAACTCAGCCAAGAAGAGTCCATGCAGCCTTGTGGACTGGCTTCGGGTGCCTGGTGAACTTCACCCCACCTCACGGCTCAGCAAGCACCCGCATCGTGAGGTGCTTCCTGGGGCTGCCTCTGACCTACCACGGGCTCAGAGTGAGAGCCTTGTGCCTGTGCCAGGGGCCCATTTTCCTTCAGAAATGCACCCTCAGCCAAAACATCTGAGGTTCGCCTGCTGGGCTTCTAATTGGCTATGGGGAGGGGTTTGCAGGTCCTAAGCGCGCGCGCGCGCGCGCGCGTGTGTGTGTGTGTGTGTGTGTGTGTGTGTGTGTGTGTGTGTGTGTGTGTGTGAGAGAGAGAGAGAGAGAGAGAGAGAGAGAGTTCAGGAGACAGTCACAGCAACCAAAACAGCTTGGGATAAAGCAGGTTCCCAGCAAATGGGATTGTTGGGAGGGTTGGAGGTTTACAAATATGAGGTGACAAATCTGGCTCTTAAACTTCCACCACTGAATCCCACCTTTGCCTCATCCACGTCCCAGCATCTAAGACAAAGACTTTCTCTTTAGCCAGCTGTTTGAAAGATCTGCTCCTTAGATGTTATGTTAAATAATTTGGAGTTAGGCCCTCAGTGAAGAGGGCTACTTCAACAATATTATTTCATTCGAATTCCACTAACTTAGTTCATAAACACTGATGCAGTCTCTCGTGTTTAAAGAACCAGAATGATGGAAGCTTTTCTTGTGTAAGTTGGTTTTCACTCAGCCATGCTGTGAACTACTTATGGATGGCTAGAACCCAATCCAATTCACAAGCCGAAGGAACCAGAACAAAGCCTGGCTGCTGATCGAGCTGTCATTTTCTGTCAAGAGGTAAACAATGGTAGCTGATATGGAAAAGAAACACTTATGAAGAAAAGCGATCTTGCGTCACATCTTAAGGGAATAATCAGAATGAGCACCTAAGAACAGGTGGAAGTAGTTGCCTCACTACTGGTAACATCTGTGTACTGAACTCAGCCCTACCAGGTACTGGGGATGCAGACACAAGGAAGCACTGCTCCGTGTCTTCAAGGAGCCCCAGACGACAGATATTTGACTTTCTCTTTTGTTTGTAAATCAATCTTTGATGCATCTTTAACAACAGCCATGGGCCTACCTATTCTCTCAAGCCATGGATACAGCCTAGGAGTTTGTATAATACATTAATGGAATTTACTCACCTGGAAGGAAAACCTGGAACTCCAAGTAAAGCCCAGAGAGTTTGCTAATGCAGTGGTTCCCTAGTCCAACAGCACATGCGAATGCATTCTCAAGGGTGTGTTGGATATGTTAGGTTAGAAAAAGATCTGCTAAGCATCATGTGAAAAGCCCCAGATGCTGGCTGTTTGGGAAGTGCTGGTTGACAAACATATTCCCTATAGTTTCCTCAATGGCTGTATAAAATGGACTGTATCTGGCAGCACTTGTTGTCCAGGTCTACTCTGTAACCATAGATCCAGGGGGTGGGTTGAAGAGGGAGCCATTGACTCTTGCTCAGGCTGTGATACTCCATCCTTCACTCCTGACCCCAGGAGCAGCCTTCGGTTGTTACTCTTAGAATATCAGCATGGGAGTGAATTGAAGGATCATGAAATCCAACACCTTTATTTTACAGGTGAAAAACACTGAAATTCAGTCATGTTTGGTTGAGCCAGATCTCCCTTGGCTCCTGATCATTCATTCATTCACCAAACAATATTACTGAGCAATGATTTGCTGTCAGACACTACTTTATCCACTGTACCAGAGCTGCCTTCATCTCAGAAGAAGTAAATGACCAAACTAGTCTTCAGTGAACTTAAATTTAAAAAAAAATGATGTATTTCCTCCAAAGTTTTAAGGTTAAATAGCTTTTAAATTCCTTTTCCTAACATAAAGGTGTGCCAGTACCAGATGGGGAAAGACAGTCCTGTGTGCATTTGGTCTAAGGAGGTGTGGGGAGTGAGAGGAAGGAAAGACTTCACTTGACTCAGGGGTGACAGGCTAGGGCAATTCTTTGGAAGGTTCCATGGGTGAGCAAAAGGTTTTGGTGAGATTGGGGGTTATGATTAAGTTAGCATTGAACTGCTGAGTTTGAAATATCTAGAGCCCATTGATAAAGAGTTTTCAGTAATTTAAAAATAGATGTCTAGAGAGAACTGCACTATATATTTGGGAGTAATTGGCAAGTAGATTGGAATTGCTCTAAGAAATATGGCAATCCTCTACCCTAAGTTTCTTCAACTTAAAAAAGAAATTTCAAACTTTTAAAATTACAATGGAGTTCCTTAAAGAAGCTGTTTCGCTGTGCCCTCAGTCAATAAAGTCCTGTCACTCACATTTCTCTGTCCTCTTTATTATGCTTTCTGACCTCATGCAATTCATCTTCCTGGCCTTTATTCTCTGAGATTATAAGCAAGGAATGTTCAGACATACCAGCCCTAGGAGTATTGGTAAATTCCATGTTTAGATCGTCTTTAATGGGCAGCAGTCTTTTTGTTCTTCGTTTAGGAGAGAAGTGAGGCAACAGACATCGTTTTTGTCTTTTACATCATTCCACAGTGCTTTCTGGGTTAACTGCTCATCTTAGTTGGTTTCCTTTAGCAGTTAGAGCAAATGGTTGTCAAGAAACTTCCCTATTATAGAATAGAAAATTGAACTGGATTCCATATTACAGAAAATATCCCTTCACACAAAATTAAAATTTACCTCTGTCCATTATTTAATTTCTCATGTAAGGTTGATGAGTCTAGTACTTTAAGGCATTCTGTACACCTTTCTAGTATTTGACATGCAGTAAAAATAATTTCTACCATAGTCTGTTATGACTTGATCTCCCAGTGCTTTTTTACAGGAGTGCCAGGGTCAGTAATTAGAAGTAAGTAGGCTTCTGTCTGTGAGAAACTGAGTTCATGGCAAGCTCAAGTAGAGAGTGTTAATTATAAAGATACATAAACACACATGGAAGATTTAGATCCCACAGGAATCCAGGAATCCAGAATAGGAGTGCTTCATATGAGGCCTCACAAAGGCTGCAACTAGGTCCAAGACGGTTTTAAGGATTTCAGAAGCAAGACTTAATGGATCTTCACTTACACTCAGGATGAGCTAGGTTATGTTGTGGTAATAAACATCCCTCCAAACTACAGTGCCCTAAAGAATGCAGATTTATTTCTTGTTTACCTTACATGCATTTGGCTGGTCATCAGGCTTCTATACTCATGATGGTTACATGGAGTCCTGGGCTTACTGAGCAGCCCCCATACTGAGCACTGTGGTGCACAACCAGAGGAAAAGAACTGTCTAGAGGGTGTCACCTCGGCAAGCAAATACTCCATCCCAGAAACGACATACATCAGTTCTGCTCAAAACCTGCTGGACAGAGGCAGTCACATAGGACGACCAATCTCAAGGAGGCTGAAAGGGCGATTTTAAGTGTCTACAAGGGGAAAATATATTAGTAAACAGTAGTAATGACAATCACATTGTCACTCCAGAGCTCCCAAGAGTGCAACTTGTCATTTGCTTAGACTCTGCTGCTTTTTAATTGATCTTTTCATTTCTATCCCTATTCCAATTAACTTCCACATTACCTACTCAATTATCTTTCCCCCTACTTATTAGTTTCTACTATTCACAGTTCCTGCCTCCTCATAACTTATGCTTCTTCATGGCTTCCCATGGTCCTTTAATCCATCTCTCTATGCTTCTGGGCCCAACCAATCTGTGCTTCTCAGAAAATATGGTCATCACAGTTCATAACTAGGATGAGTGTTCACCCCAGGATATTTCACAGTCTATGAGCAGGCTTCTCAAGGGTTTCCATATCTCTACTTTTGAGTGGGAGGTTTCATGCTGAAAGTAAGGATGCCCCTTTCTCAGATGCTACCCTTACATGCAGCCATGAACATAGTGGGGTCTGTGACTGCCATGTGCAAGCCTGGTGGTCACACAAAATAACTCAGTAGTAATTAGGGCTCAGTTCTCACTGTCAAAAAAAACCCAGGAGATGTAATATTATGATGACAAATAGCTTTCTTGTGATGTTTAAAAGTCAATATGGACCTACATAGATATATTTCCTTTTTCATGTGCAGTTGTATAATATTAACCCATAGTAGACCATAAAAACTTAAGGATGTTATATTATAGAGTATCCACTAAGCATAACACAAGATGCCTGGACAATAAATAAAATTAAATAGAATTCATAGAATTTATTTAAATAGAATTCATAGAAATATTTTTAAACCAAAAATAATGTGGGAAAGGAACAAAAAAAAAAAAAACAGGGGAATAAAAAGAGAAAACAAATAAAAATGGTATGCCTAAATCCAACCATAACAACAATTACATTAAACATCAATGGCCTAAATGCCTTAACTAAAAGGCAGCTATTACCAGAATTGATTTTAAAAAATAAAGCCCTAAATACATTTGATTTATAAAAAACACAATTTAATTATAAAGACACATAGAGGTTGAAAGTAAATGGAAGCAAAAAATATGCCATGAAACAATAAGTATAAGAACACTGGAGAGGCTATGCTAATATCAGTCAAAACGGACATAAAAATAAAATTACCAGAGATAAAAATGGATATTTCATAATGATAACATGCCAATTAGTCAAGAATATCTAACAATGTTATATACTAATAAGAGGGCCACTGTACATGACATAAAATTTTGACAAATGCAAAGGGAAGAATCGACAATTCCACAATCATTGTAGAAGGGTTTAGTGCCCTTCTTGTAGGAAATGATACAGCAACTAGGCAAAATATATCTGTAAGACAAGAGGATCTGAAAACTATCAATCTCCTTGTCCAAACTGCTATTTATATAGCACTATGCCCAACAACTGCAAAATACATATTCTATTGAAGTGTATGTGGTAAGTTCAACAAAAATGGCACATATTTGACCATAATCCACTCCTAAATAAATTGAAAAAGATTAAAATCATACAGTGTGTTATCTGTCCACAATATAATTAAATTAAAAGTGAATTAGAATGACTATCAAGGAAACCCTCAATACATGGATATTAAACAACACACATCTAAATAATCTATTGTTCAAAAAGAAATTATAAAGGAAATTAGAAAATATTTTAACTGAATGATAATGAAAATAAAACATCAAAATTTGTGGGATGCAGCCAAAGATGTACTCAGAGGAAAATGTATATCAGTAAAAACTTATATTAAAGAGTTAAAAGGTCTAAAATTAATGACATAATGTTCCACCTGAAGGAACTAGAAAAAAATATGCCAAAATAAGTAAAAAAAAAAAGACAGTAATGAAAAATAATAAATCAAAAAGATAGGATTCCGCATCTGAATCTAAAGTGGCAAGTAATACTTATTCTTCATAAATTCTTTCAAAAATAGAAAAAAAAAGAAAGATCACTTTCCAATTTATATCATGAGTCCAAACCTGGTGAAGACAATGCAAAAATGAAAAGTACAGACCGAAATCCATCATGAATATATACCGAAAATAAATCTTTGAACAAAATATTAATAAATAAAATTCAGCAATATACAAAAAGGATATTAAATCATGATCAGGTAAGGTACATCCAAGAAATACAAGTTTATTTAACACTGAAGAAAAAAACAATCAATGCAATTCACTATAGGAAAAGAATACATGATTATGTAAATGGATGCAGAAAACCATGAATTTGACAAAATTCAACATTCATTTAAGATAAGAACTCTTGGCAAACTAACAACTTTTTCAACCTGATAAAAGGTAGGAATATGATTTAAAATAAAACTTCTGGAAAATTAGGAATTTCTTCAACCATATTAAAGGAATCCATGAAAAACCTACAAGCTAACTTCATACTTATTTAATCATACTTGATTAATATATATTTAATCATACTTGATTAAATATCAAGTACTTTACCTCAAAGATCAGAATTAAGCTGAGGATATTCATGATCAACACACTTCTATTCACTAAGCAAGAAAACACAAAAGCATAAAGATCACTAAGAAAAAGCAAATTTGTCTCTATATATGAATGACATTTTGGTTTAAGTAGAAAATACTCAGAAGACCATAAAACAACTACTTGAATTAATAAAAATTTAGCAAGGTCACAGGATAAAAGGCAATTTTCTAAAAATCAATCGCATTTTTATATACTTGTGACAAACCTTAAATACTCTTGGTAAAAGGAAATTTTTAAATTCCATTTACAGTAATATCTAAAACAAAAAAATATTTAGAGGTTCAACAAAAGATGTGTTAAACCTCATCAGTGAAAATTATAGAACATTGCTGAGAGAAATTAGAAGACCTAAATAATATTATGTTCATGAATGGATGATGTGACAGGAATATTGTACAAATGTCAGTGCTCTCCAAATGGATCAATGAATCCCAGGGTGGGCCGCAGTGGCTCAGCAGGCAGAGTTCTCGCCTGCCATGCCACAGACCCAGGTTTAATTCCCGGTGCCTGCCTATGCAAAAATAAAAAAATAAAAAAATAAAATCCCAATGGAAATCTTAGAAGCTTTTTTAGAAATTGGTAAGGTGATTCTAAAATCTGTTTGGAAATTCAAATTACTTTAGAATACCCAAAGTGAATTTTTAAAAGGACGAAGCTGGAGAACTTATTTGAGGACTTTCTCTAATGTTACAATAATTACAATAATGCTGCAACATTACCATATTGATTAAATACAGATACATAGATTAAGGAAGAGAATAGAGTCCGGAAATAGACTGACACATAAATGGCCAATTGATTTTCTGCAAAGGTCATTCGGTGGAATGAAGGTCATTCGGTGGAAAAGGAGTCTTCATTAAATTGTCCTGGGATAACTAGACACCCATGTAGAAAAAAGGAAAGCTAACCCTTATCTCTAGCCGTATTCATAAACTAATGCAAAATGTATCTGTAGACTAAATGTAAAAGATAGACCATCAATCATCTCAAAAAAACATAGGGGAAAAAGATCTTTGTGACATTGGAGGGGGCAAAAATTTCTTGGATAGAACAGAAAAAGCACAAGAAAACAAAGGAAAACATGATAAATTGGGTTTTATCAAAAGAAATGCTTTTCTCTTTGAAGCCCAAAAAAGCAAAGCATAGAGTGGGAGAAAATATTCACTATGTTTGTATCTCATAAAGGACTTTCATCTGGAATATATAAAGAACTCTCAAAAACTCAATAATAATGCCTTAAATACCTCAATTTTTAAATGGGCAATTATTCAGCCATAACAGGAATGAAGTTCTGATACATGCTATAACATGGATGAACATTGAAAACATCATGCAAAGTAAATGAGCCAGACACAAATAGGCAAATATTGTATGATTCTGCATATATGAAATATCTAGAATAAACAAATTCATAGATATAGAAAGTAGATTAATGGTTACTTGAAGCTGGGGGGAGAGGGAAAGGAGAGTTATTGCTTAATGGGTGAAGAGTTGCTGTTTGGGGTGATGAAAAAAATTTATTAAGGGATGGTATTGATGGTAGCACATTATAAATGTAATTAACACCAGTGAATTTTAAGAATGGGGCAAAAACTTTGCACAGATACACCATAAAAGATGACATACAAATGGCCAATAAGCACATGGAAATATGGGCTCAACATTATTAATAACCAGGGAAATAAAAATTAAAATCACAAAATGCCACCACATAGCCATTAGAATGGCTAGAATTTTTAAAACTGAAATATAAGTGTTGACAAGGATGTAGAGCAACTGGAAATCTCATACATTTCTGAAGGAAATGTAAATTGATACAACCACTGTGGAAAGCAAGTTGACTGGCAATTTCTTAAAATTTTCATGTTTCTAGCACACTCCCTAGCCTTTCTACTCCGTGATATTTACCCACGAAAATTAAAACATAGGTCCACATGGAAAGCTTGTACATGAGTGTTCATAGTAGCTTTATTTCAATAGCCAAAAACTAATTTTTGGGGAGGGAGTACTAATGTCCATTGACAGGTGAATGAACAAACTGTGCCATAGCCAGCTCTGGAATACTACCCCATAACAAAAAGGAATAGATCTGCAATTATGGAAAACTCCCTAAAACATCAGGCTAGTGAAAGAAAAGACCCAAGACCATGCATACTGTGATTCAATGTATATAAAATGCAATAATGCATCAGAGATTTCCTAGGGCCAGGGTGAATGGAGTGGAGATATAGCACTGGCTGTTTTTCTCTACAAAACATGAATATACATGCACATTATTGTGATTTGAAATGAACTCAAAGAAAATATTTTGCAACTGTAATGAGATCCACAGCCTGGAAATCTGAAATATAAGAACTGGTTTTCGTGAGGCCCATATGGATCGTGTAGTCTTCTTGATTGTTTGTACCACTTTAGCTTCTGAATCTGCTATGGCATCTTCCTGTCAGGATGTATTAATGTCCAGAATAAGACTGGCACACTTTGATTTCCGGGGCCACTGGAACTGGGTGACTGCTTCCAATCTGGCAAACTATGTAAAAGAGCTTGAGTTGTGGTAACACTATGCAAATCTTTGATGCTAATCATATTCCCTGAGCTTCCCTTGGGTTTGGAAGTCAAATAACCTCCACATCTCCCTGAAACTCATACAAACCTGCCTTTTCTGGTTCTAGTGGTAGAGTTTTGCTCTTCATCTTGGGTTCACTTCTTTGCATGTGTGCTGGATCTATGAGTTGCTCCAATAAGGCAGAAAGTGAAATTGGACTTTAAAAACTCAGTTGCAATAAAACCACTTTCTTTTGAGCTTACTTTGAAGCCATCAATCACTATTTTTTTTCAGACACTCAGTTAAGTTTCTTTTGATACACAGCTTCCATTTGCTTGAATAAAATTTATCAGTATCATAAAATTTTTATAAAATGAGATCATTAAACAGACCAATACATATTGACCATGTCCTTCATGTAACAGTCACCAAGAGATGATTAGATGTGCAAGAGGCTTATTAGGGGAAACTCCTGTGAGGGAAAACAGGGAAGGAGCTCCCAAAAGTGGAAAGTTGTCAGACCACCTTGAGGTTGATCCCAGGTGAAGGAGAAGTAAGGACGGTGAATTGAGTTGGCTGATTGCAGCGCTAAGAGAGATCGGCAAGCCACTGGGGAGTCCTCAAACTAAGGACACCTGTCAGAGGCCCCCTGAGTCTTTCAGAAATGGGCCTGCCTTAGTGCCCCTGTCAGTCTCCCCCCTTAGCTGAGAACAGCCCATGGGCATCTGAGTGTAGCAGCTGGCCTATCACTTTCATTCCCTGCAGCCAAAGATCAGAGAGGCTACAACATCCACTGACAAAGATAGATGACGGATGATGAATAGATAGAAAGACAGATAGATAAATAGACAGAGGAAGAGAGAGAGAGATAGAGTTAGAAAAGAAATATATATATAATTATGGTAGTTATTTCTAGGAGGGATTGTGGGACATTTTTCTTTGCACTTTTATATTTCCTAAAAGTTCCACACTTCAGCATTTGTCCTCATAAACAAATCTGGTTTGAGATTTCAGCAGTCCTCTTTCTTAAAAAAGAAAACCTTTCATTTTAGAAATTCACAATGATGTGTGTGCATGTGTTAATTTGCACCAAGTTTCTTGATTCTTCTCCTTAAACTTCTCCAGCTTCCTCTCCTCCCAGAAAATGCTCTATAAATTTTCATTGAGGAAGGAGGCAAGCCTGTTTATAGCCTTCCATCTCCATTCCCTTATCAAACCAAGCTTCTTAGTCACTGGCTGATTATTACATTGAAAAAGCAGTACCTAATCCATGCACTCAAAACATGTATCTTAGCCTCTCCAAAGAAACACTATGGAAACATTTGGAGCAAGGCACAGATTGGGACCTCGTAAAATTTAAAGAGAAGTGATTTGTGCTCTAAGATAGTTTTAACTAAAATGTGCTGATCTATTATAATACGTTAATTCCATCATGTGGTCTTCTTGGTCATAGAAGCTGATGTGACAAAGCTACACCGAGAGATGCATGTGGACAAGAGCCATTGTGCGACCACCCTCTTCCTTTCATCAAGGTCCCTAGGTGAGGGCTGGTGGCCTCTGAGCTAATTTGAGGAATACTCAATCTGCCAACTCACATTGCAAAGCAAAAGTCATGCTGTATTGGATAACGGTTTTGATTTCTACCCCTGAAGTGGAGAGCAAGAGTATATAAACAGTTCAGATAGTGACTAATTCCCTTCACTGCTACTGAACCAAATACCATGCAATGGGTTGGCTAAAACGACAGAAATTCATTGGCTCTTCGTTTTGAGGGTAATAAAAATCCAAATCAAGACATCATCAAGATGCTGCTTTCTTCCCAAAGACCGGCACTCTGGAGCTGGCTGCTGGTGACCCTTGGTCCTGGGCACCTCTGTCCCATCGCCATGCACACGGCAGCCTCTCCTGGGCTCTCCCTTCTCTTCCAGGTTCCCTAATGTTCAGCTTCTGACTTCTCCCTCTATGGCTTTCTCTGTATGTTTCTGAATTTCATTCTGCTGACAAAGGTCTCCAGTAATAGAATTAGGACCCATTCCTAACTGAATTGGACCACACTTTAACTGAAGTGGCCTCATCCAAAAGTCCCACTTACAATGGGTCCGCAGCCACAGGAATGGATTCAGTTTAAGAACATGCTTTTCTGGGGTGCAGAGCTCCAAACCACCATAGCACCCAAAAGTAAAGATGCTCATCTCCATATACCATGTGCTGCTTCTGCTTCTATCTGTCACTTAAAATAAATGTGACGCTCTTCTTAGAAAAGCATGCAGATGAGATGAAGTGGGGTTTATTATGAATGTACTATGCCTCTTCATGGCTATGAACATAACAAGAAACCTGGCTAGGGAGTATCTCTGCAGATGATCATTTGCCACCAACTTCTCATAGGAAACAATGACCTTTTACTCTAAAGGGTTTGTCATGGGAGCCAGCAGCGGTCATGGGCAGAGAGACCCAGCCAAGATGGAAAGTGGGCTGGGTAAGGAATGGCTATGGCTCCTTGCAGCTTGGAGACCACAGCCAAGGGGTCTGCATGCCCATGGAGCCACGCACAGGTCCTGTGAGCCTTGAGGGTGAAGCCGAAGTCAGAATACAAAAGCTGCCAGGCCACACTGAGTAACACGTGACACTGGGGAAGGACAAACTCGGAATTGAGAGATCAGAGAGAAGCAGGAGGCTCGGGTCTCGGGAGGATGCAGACTGGGGGTCCATATTCAGGGCAGTGTGAGGGTGAAGAGTCCACCAGAGATGAGCAGGAGTGAAGGGATATGGATCCAGTCAGCTCTGCGGGGCGGCAGCAAACTTCTGTGGTTCTGTGGCACACAGAGAATGTGCACACTAACACACATTTCCTTGAGTTTTAGCATCTTGCCCTCTCCTCTGTTTTCATTTTCACTGCTGTAGTCAAATGAAGGTGTGTGCTGCGGTTTGGCAGGAGTCTGGGGAAATGAGATTCTCAGAGGTCTGTACTGTCTGCTGGGATGTCTCTTTACCTAGTGTCTCTGCCACTTTTCAGCTGTTAGATCTAAGTTCCATGCTCCTGAGTAACATGAAATAGTGACAGATCGTGCAACATCAAAGTAAGTTTTTAAATAAGTGGAGAAATAATAGGAAAATGTAGGATGTGCATCACTGAGGGTCCTTTGGAAGATTCAGTAAGGTGATGTATGTGGAGAGGGCAGCAGCCTGGTCCAAAGTAGAAACCACACAGGAAGTTAAACTTTAATATAGAAAATTACCTATAATAAAGGAATAACTGTAGATGTCAGGGAACATGCTTATAGTATTCCTGAGTTGAGGGAGAGCACCCAGGCAGGGGCAACTTGGGCAGGGGCTCTGAGCGCACTGGGGAAGCTGAGGTTCACTGGTCAGCTGAGAAGTTCCTTGATTTTGTTCCTTGATTCCCGAGCTGGTCTGGGGTTGCTGGGGAAACAAGAGGCCGCCTCAGGAGAACAGGCAGGGTGCTGATGGGGAGCTGGTGGCCTGGGACCTTAGGAGTCTGGGCGCTGCTGGGCCCCGAGGGTGCAGCCAGCAGAGAGCTACCTGGCGGGGGGGAGGGGCTTGCAGAGGAGCAGCCGCTCTGGGTGGACCCCAGACCACAGGAAGATTACATCCGGCTGCACTGGAGAGGGCTGCAGAAAGGTTATCTCTCGGCCAAGACTGCTGGGTCTCAAGGCTTCCGGACCCTGACCTGGATGGTCTCCTACCCACACGGCCGATGGGCCTCCCTGACCCTCTCACCAGCCAGGCCTCACTGGAAATTGCTAGAAGTCTTCTCCTCCCGCAATGCCCCTTCAGCGTCCTGTACCAAGGGAGCTTCGCATGGTGCTCGTGTTGATGAGAAGGGCTTAAAGGAATACGAGAATTCCATTTATTATAGAGTCTATTTTGAAGGATGCATTTGGAGCTGAGAGGCAATAAATTGATAGCCGACAGAGAGTTTAGCAAAGACACTGGCACGTGAAAGTGTTCAGGGATTGAAAGCTGTGAATACTATACTTCTTAGAGAAATGGAATAATTTAAAATTATACACAAAAATTTTAATGTTAGCTAGACATGTTAAATATTTTTTGCTGTGTTATCTAACTAGTGTATTATGTAACTAGTCATCTGTGTTTAAAAATCAGTAATTTCTCATTCTTTTTCTTTTTTCTTTTTTCTTTTTTTGCCTAGGTCTTATACAATATACTAATTGCCTTCACAAAGATGCATAAATTTGAAAGCATAGAAACTGTTGATATTTTGGCTGGATGTGCCCGATTCATCATAGTAGGGGTTGGTGGAGTATTTTTTGGCATCATTTTTGGATTTATTTCTGCCTTTATCACACGATTCACTCAGAATATCTCTGCAATTGAACCACTCATCGTCTTCATGTTCAGCTATCTGTCTTACTTAGCTGCCGAAACCCTGTATCTGTCCGGCATCCTGGCGTAAGTGCAAAAAAAAAAAAAGGAGCAGCTCAAAGCAGATAAAAGACACCTCAGAACCCTATGGTGGGGAGCACGCATCTGGCAAGGCAGGGCTTCTGAAGCTAGCCTGCCAGAGCATTGTAGGATTCAAGATTTGAACACTTTTGTAAAATCTGATTCAGGTCCTTTGCCAAACAAATGCTCTCTCCAGCATTTGCATTTGCTCTCTTCTCATTATTTGCCTAAGGAGAACATAATAATTCTGTGGTCAATAGAGAGTGCTCAGAATAGGTGATGCAGAGTAGAGTCAGGAGAAGTTTAAGGTTAAGGTTTCAGCTCAGGGCGTCCAAGGGTAGTTAAGTGATAGAATTCTCGCCTGCCATGTGGGAGACCTGGGTTCGATTCCCGACGCATGCACTTCCCAGATGAGCAAATGAAAACCCAATCAAACAAAAACTCAACAAATGGTGCTGCAATAAGGGGATACTCACATGGAGAAACAATGAAATGTGACCCCTGATACACAACATATGAAAAAAACAGAAGATTTCAACTCAGCAGGAAGTTTTGTTGTTTTTTTTTTAATTAATCATTTTCAAGTTGAAGAGAAGTGTGTAGCGTGAAGGACTGTCATTCCTGGGTTCTGCCTTCAGCAGATTCCCTCAAAGCACATCAGTATGGCGTTGCTCTTCAGTATAGAAGGAAACCAGGCTGATGGTGTAGGACTAGACATCCAGGTTTCCTTTTCCTATGAAAAGAATTGTCAATGTTTATCCTCACATAAATCTGGAATGAGTTTTCTCAGCTTGGCTTATCATTTCTGCTCACACTGTTTTCTCTGTGATATTATCCCCATGCTCAGCTACTAAGGCAGAAGTATTGAATTTTCTTTAATAGCAATTAAATGTAATGATGTAAACTTTAGGCAACACAATCTTCTCAACTTAAAAATGATCAAAACTGCTAAGACAAGGCACAGGGTCTTTATTTCTCTGCCATACATGCTAAGTGGCTCCAAAACAGAAACATTTTAAATGGAAAGTTTCTCATAAAATTATTGGAAGAAATATTGTCCCATCACAGGTGACAGGGGCCTCACTGAATTATTTTTTATAAGCAACTGAAATTGATTTATTTGGGTTTAAGGTAGAACAAAGTAGAAAGCAGAGATGGGACTGACAAAGCTCTTGACCAGGGAGGAAAGATAGAAATTTTTCTACTGCTGGATTGTCCATTTTGTCATGGACAGGCCACCCGATGCAAGGGTTCCCTGCTGCTCTTCCCTTAACCCTGGAGAAAGCCCCCTTGAGGGGGAGAAGAGAAAGAAAGAAAATCTCTGAGAAATCTGCAGCCAGAGCAGGGAAATGGAGGAGATGTTTTTCAGAAAAGCAAAACAAAAGAGCATCCATGCACCTTTGGTATTGCCAGAGCATTCATGCACCTTCAGTATTGCCAGTAGGGAGGAAATTTAGTGAAGCAGCAAAACTGGGATGATTCTTTCTTGAGACTCTGCTCCTTTTGCAGAATCACGGCTTGCGCAGTGACCATGAAGAAGTACGTGGAAGAGAACGTGTCTCAGACATCCTACACGACCATCAAGTATTTCATGAAGATGCTGAGCAGCGTCAGCGAAACCCTTATCTTCATCTTCATGGGCGTGTCCACCGTGGGCAAGAACCACGAGTGGAACTGGGCCTTCGTGTGCTTCACCCTGGCCTTCTGTCTCATCTGGAGAGCCATAAGTAAGAGACCAGCAGGTCTCCCGCCCTGCCCCTCTTCACGTTGCTCCTATTTGTTCCTTCAGTGTAAATCACACAAGTATCGAGTTGATGCTAACTGGTTTTACTGGTTAGGGGAGTATAAGCTCCTGGTATGGACCGGGAAGGTTTTCTGTTTGCTCCTTCAGTCAGTTCAAAGTAATTAGACCCTGATGTGGTTCTTCGCTGACTTGGCTGGAGCAAAGGAATATATTTTTTTTTAATTGAAGAGAGATCTTTCACATCAACACATTTAAATATAACTCAGTAAATTTATCCCTTTCACTTCTTCGCCAGTTTCTATCCTCTTGCACCTTAAATCTGATATAGATTATCAACTGTGGCTCTTTACACTTTGTTATAGAAAAAGTGAGATCTCACAGACTGTATTTTATGTCAGACAAGTACTGTTAGAGAACATTCCCCTGAATAGTCCAGGTAGTTTTATCTGACGGTTGAGTGGTTTTTAAAAAATATGTTTTAAAAAGTGTTTAGTGTTAAAGTGGCAACTGAAAAGCAGCTCTTTTATGTAACGAAAACCACTCTACAAAATAAATTTTAAAAGGAAAAGAACATTAGGTTGGGCCACGGTGGCTCAGCAGGCAGAATTCTTGCCTGCAATGCTGGAGACCTGGGTTTGAATCCCGGTGCCTGCCCATGCAAAAAAAAAAAAAAAAACAAAAAACCACACACAATATTAAATGCTGAACTATAATATACGTGTTACCTTTTGATTAGAAGTAATTATATTTTAAAATAACTTTGACGATATTTGAAGCATTCAACACAGTGTTATTGGACTCATTAAGCCTATTATTCAAAGAGAAATTAGAGGAAATTGCTGAGAACTTATCTGGAATACATCAAATCCAAATTAATTTAGGATAGGTTTTTACATTCAGGATCTAGGAAAGAATAACAAAAATGCAAAAATATTAAAATACTCATGAAAGTAACTCTGAATGGATATGCCAGTTGGATTACCGAGGGAGGAAAGGAAACTGTGATGAGTTTATAGTCTCAATTTCAAGTCCTGGCTCCATTACCAGCAAACAATTTGACCCTGGACAAGACAAATTTCTCCAATCCCATACAGTTCTAATTGTGTGAATTTAGAGGGCAGTAGAGCTAATGTCAAAAGAAGAAATACCACATAGCTTAACTCCAGGCGGTAGAGAAACCATCTGGAAAATGATTAATAGTATAGATACCCCAACACTATTGCATCTTAGTGACCAGCATTTTATAGCTGAGGAGTCGGATTGAACAGTCACCAGAGTGAACAACTGACGACCGCCTGTCAGGGTTGACAGCATCAGGTGTTGGCACACAGTTTTTGGACCCTGGCGTACCCTCTTTCCACATTGATGCATCCTTGTTAATAATACCTCATACACTTGAAGGCTTACAGCATGCAAGGTATTGTTTCATGTTCTTCACGAACATTAAATTTATTTCATCTTTACATCCACCTTTGCAGGCAAATACTGTTCTTACCTCCATTTAGCAGATGAGAACCCAAGGACATGGACAATTAAGAGCCTCGCCAAGGTCATGTTACTAGTTTGTGGAGGAGCCAGCACAAGCAATGCAAAACAGATCATTTCAATGCTGTTGGCTTGTGCACTATCACTGTGCTGATTATCAGGGGATGCTGGCTGCAAAGTCCCTGTGGTTAGAAGTCAAGCAAGGATATCGAGAGCTTTATTATACTGAAATGAATTTAGTCAGAATTTCATTAGTCAGAATGCTGATGACAGGACCTTTCTTTTCAGCCAGGAATTACGCATTAGTGGCAGCTAAGTCAGAGGGCCACTGGGCGATGGCAGGCCATGTGGCAGGAAGCACCTCTGCGCACTGAGCAAGCGCTCCACCCCCCACTGAGATCCTACGCAGTTTACTGGCAAGAAGATCCCTTGCACCCTTCCTTTCTTGTTTGCATTGAACCTCAAGGAGAACTGAAGGAACTATAGAGAAACGCTTACTCTTCTGAGACCACAGTCCCTGAGAGGGCTCCTCTCACATTTAAAATTAGAATCCTCTTTTTGGTTACCCAATAAAAATATGAGATTATATGGATGTTTTTTTATACCCAAATGGTGTCTCTGCTTCAACTGGTTTTGAAAGGCAAAACGAAAATTATGAGTATAGATTAGAAAACAGATACTGTTTGTGACCTCAGAAAGCATCGTGAGTTTATTTTGAACACACACACACACACACACACACACACTGGAGGAAGCGACCAAAGAAGACTTCAAACTTGAAGAACTACTGTCTCACAATCAGCCAAAAATGTAAACTTTTGTAAGATACTGTTTGGGATGGAGATTATTGGTCTGGTGATGAAATGAGACCACATGGCTTTGCCTGTGTCCAGTACCTTGGTTCGCTAGCACTGCTTCTTTTCTCATTTATGACCCCCTGCTCTAATACTAATATTTCCCCCTTTCCAGGCGTGTTTGCTCTCTTCTATGTCAGTAACCAGTTTCGGACTTTCCCCTTCTCCATCAAGGACCAGTGCATAATTTTCTACAGTGGTGTTCGAGGAGCTGGAAGTTTTTCACTTGCATTTTTGCTTCCTCTGTCTCTTTTTCCTAGGAAGAACATGTTTGTCACTGCTACTCTGGTAGTTATATATTTTACTGTATTTATTCAGGTTAGTAGATTTCTTTTATGTTTAAAATAAGTAGATTCATTCAGCATAATGTATTAAATTAGTGTACTATCCAAAAGGCACCTTATCTAATTTGTAGCCTGTGTACTAAATCCCCAGATATTTCTAGATCATGTATGTGATCATCCTTTAACTTCTTATTAATCAAAACATTCCTGGGTAAGAAGTGAATGATAGCTGATCTATATCTTGCATCCTGGAAATTAGAGTCCAATTAGTACTAGGTAGCTCGAGTTTTTGTTTTATCTGTAGTTTGCGCTCAGAAAACTAATGAGAGGTTATTTAAAGGGATGAAATAAAATTCTGGTTTCAAAATACAGACAGCAATCACTATTTTTATTCAAACTTTGAAAGAACTGATTAAGAACTAAAGTGGCTGACACTGGAGCATTTCTCCAGTAGAAGCCGGGACAAAACAATCACATAAAAATTAGAGGTCCTAATGGCTTTAGCTTTGCTCTCTGTAGTGACAATCTACACCACCATAAAACTCTTTATCTTGTTATTTATGATCTAGGGAATCACAATTGGCCCTCTGGTCAGGTACCTGGATGTTAAAAAGACGAATAAAAAAGAATCCATCAATGAAGAGCTTCATATCCGTGTAAGTTTGCTCTTTGCCAGAATTAACATATTAAGACAGTGTTTACCTCTTTGTAACTATGGGAATGACCAAGAACTTTGTGAGATGTAGGTAACACATCAGTACACTTACACATGCTTTCCTGCTCCATCAAGAGGACTGGTACACTGCTGCTGTGTGAAATCTCCTCAAAGTTAGTGACTAAAACAATTTGGATTTGTTATCTTACGATTCTAAGGGTCAGACATTTGAAATGGGTCTCAGTGGGCTCAAATCAAGGTCTTAAAAGGGCTACATTCCTTTCTGGAGGCTCCAGGTGAAATCTGCTTCTTTGCCTTTCCAGCTTCTAGAGGCTGCCCACATTCCTTGGCTTCTCCCCACCTTTCATCTTCAAAGCCAGTGGCCGGGCCGGTCAAGTCTTTCTCACACTGCATCTGACTCTGAAGCAGTCTCTTCTGTCCCCTTCTTCAACATTTAAGGACCCTTATGGTTACATTGGGTCCATGTAGTTAATTCTGAAGTTTATTGTAAGGGCAGATGATTAGTAAACTTAATTCCATCTGCTGCCTAAATTCTCCCTTGCCATATGAATAACATTTACAGGTTCCAGGGATTAGACATGGCTGCCTTTGAAGGACCATTATTCTGTCTACCAATCTGTCCTTTGGTCCTCCAGGAGTCCTAGTCAATCTATCTACCACAGTCCACCCTGTGGCCCTCTAGGAATCTAGTCAATTTCACATACAAACTATGTTCACTCTATCCCACTGCCCCCACGAGTTCCAGTGCATTGCAGCACCAACTCAGAATCCAAAGGTCATCTAAATTGTTTCAGCTCAAGAGCCCAAATCTCATCATCTGTGCCCTCTCAGTCAGATATGGTCTAGGCTCTGAGTATAATCCGTCCTTGGACACAATAATTTACCATCTTGGAACCTATTAAGCTCAAGAAACAAGATATATACTCCCAAAATACAATGGTAGGGCAGTCATATGATAACAGTTATGGATATTTCCTTTCAAACAGGGAATAAAAATGAAAGGAAAAGTTGAATCACCAGTCCTAAGCAATTTTTAAATCCAGTTGGGCAAAATTTATTTGGTTTTGAGGGTTGAGATAATCCTCTGTGATTCTTTCCTCTCTAGATTTGGACTCCACCTTCAGAGTCATCCTTTCTGTTTCATGAAAGATAGTAAGTGTTTGCAGTGGAGTAGTTTTATCATCCTGTTTCTTCCCTGAAGCACCCTTCTTTTGTTATATCTTTTCACTTTCTTTCTGTCCAAGCTGACATTGTTTCTCTCAGGGTTCACCCAGAAAAGCAGAACCAACAAGAGATATGTAGTAAGAATTTTATGGCAAAGAGTTGGCTCACACTATTGTGAAGCCTGGCTAGACAAGTCCAAAACCTGTAGAGCAGAACATCACAGAGGGCGGGTGGCAACTCCCAGGCCTGAGCTGAAGCTGCTGTCCACAGACAGAATTTCTTCTTCCTCAGGGAAGCCTTTGCTCTGGTTTTAAGGCCTTTTAGCTGATTGAATCAGATCCATGCAGATTATCTAGGATAATCTCTCATACTTAAAGACAACTGATTATGGGCTTTAATCAAGATGACTTCACAGCAACCCTAGATTTGTATTGCATGAATAAGTGGAACTGTTGCCTAGCTGACATGGTGCCTCAGGAACCTATTAACAGTGACTGATGCTCAAAGTTGACTTACTTGCTTCTAAAAACATTCCACTGGTATATGGGTACTCTTTATGAACTTTTAATGGGGAAGGGGGAAGGGCTATGACTGCTCTGCACATATGGCCTGCTGGCAGTTTTTGGTGATAACATCCCACTCTGGCAAAGATGAAAATGAAGTAGAACATGGCTTCTATTTGTTGATTTAAAATTAACACAGTATTTGAAGAGATTTCATTCTGTATTCCTCCAAGGAATAGAAATAACTGATATATGGAAGTTATAGGAAGAGGGATTTCAGCTTAATAAATGAAAGAGCATTCTAATAATCACTGCATGTATGGCACACCCAAAGGTGAAATGGATGTGTTCTAGAAGAGACCAGGGAATGAGGCAGAGATGCTGTACATGAAATTCAAGTTTTAGGGGGATGATTGGACTAGTTAAATTTTAGGTTTCTTCTGTCTCTGGGACATCATGATTTTAATGCTGCAGAAACTGATGAAGCTTACAAAATCAGCCTTGAATTTGATGGCCAAAATCACCTGAGAAAACGAAGTAATTTAAATTTCAGGAAACCCAAATGAAAATTTTTGAAATTCATGACATTTAATATTATTTCAAAACATTCAACAGATGAGAGTAGGGAGAGAGTATTTTACAAATATTGCCTGAATCTAATTCCATATTTTTGTCTCTGTCATTATATTCTTGGGCTCGTTATTTTGACAAATTAGATAATAGGCCTAAGAAAATAGAATTTAGTTATTCTAATTCTTCCTCATCTATTTTTATTTTTCTCAAACAAAATTTTAAGTAATGATTGGCAGAGGACAGTGAGTGAATTAAGTATGTAATAAGTAATTTAGTGTTTTATTTCATTTTGCAAAATACTCAGAAGTCAAGGTAGACTTTAATGATTACTAATTTAAATTATTTGAAGAGACTAACTCATAACTACTTTGAACAGATTATATTTTTTCCTAAATTCTTATTTAAAATTTTAAATAAAGCAAATCTAATATAATCAGCTTGGATAGTTAAATGTAAATACTGCAACCAAATGATCAAATTTTAGATATGGGATATACAAACAACTTTTGTCATTATATCTTATTGGTATAG